>CAJQZM010039786.1:51595-68940 GCA_907164665.1 Colias nastes
TAAAAATGTGCCATCAACCAAAATTATTATTTGTACCTAGTACCTAGATAATGTACCTGAACAAAAAATGGAAACCGTCAGTTTTTTTCTTACAATAGAATTACAATAGAACAAAAACAATATAGATTTTTTTATGAAAAAAGGGTCTAAAAATATAAAATCGACAGTCAATTGTTCCGCAGTGCGACAACGGAACTAAATTATACAAATAATTGAAGGGTTTTGATAACGAAAACAGTTATAATAACGTAGATTATAATATTATATTAGAGTTCCGTACGCAAATGTTCTGTGAAATCGGTTTATTTTTATTAAATTTTTCGATAAGTTATTAACCCTATTTATTATAATATAAAGACGTTCTTTGCAATATTTCTACACCTCCCCTTTATTTATAGTTTCACTCTAATATTCAGTTATTTTGTATTAATTTAATTTGTCCAAGGTACTGTTACTGAATGATCTTAGTTTCTAAGAGTCCTGTGTTCGATTTTCTATGCAATCGCTAAAAAAGCCTCGATCTGGCAGGACACAGAAGGTCAATATTTGGGACTTTATTGTTAGTAAAGTAAATCGACCAGTTAAACAGCTGATGTTAAATACCTCTACCTACTTAAGTGACCTGTAAAGGAATATACCTTTATTTACAATTAACGGTGTTACCAGCTCAATGCACTTATTACACCCTGGGGAGTCATAAGGTCACACTCGATCAATTTGCGACCAATTAATTAAGAAAAGTACTTGTAATTTATCAGTCTTACACTACTAGTTTTATTCTAGACAAATATCTTTTATATCTATTCGTCATTTCATCTATCTGTTTATAATATACCGTGAAAATATTATCAAGATATGAAAGTTCCTTTCAAAGTTACCCTTTTCGAAATGTTCATTAAAGGATTGGTTTTCTTTTCAAAGCAGGAGTTTCTGTACTCGGATTCTATTCCCTGGTTCACGAGAACGCGACAATATTATGATAAGATTATTGTTTTATAATTCTGAATCCATAAAAAAATTATTAGAAATACATCGATAGTTCAAGTAAAAATATTGCCTTAAGTTTACTTGGGGCAGAGAATGAAATGTTTTTGCCTTGCTGGAATAATTTTACCCCTTGCTGGATTCAGTTTTGAGATCGAAAATAGTTTTTATCTTACAGTGCTAATCCTTGCAAAACAGTACAGCAGTTAGGAGTGTAATAACACATACACATACAAATAGTGTATGAACACACAACATTCAAACCAGAGGCGTGAAAACAACTCATTTAAAAGTTCCCTTTTATCCGGAGCAAAAACACAAACTGAGAACCCTTTACGAAGTTCATATTATAATGCGGAAAAGTTAAAAAGTCGTTGAAACTTTCCCTTTGCTTACATTAAAGGGTCGACGAAAATTGTACGGACTATTTGACTTATTCCCAGGCTGCATTTATCAATTGATCTGATAAAACGGCTCGAATAAATTGCCTAAGTCCAAGTTTCAAACGTGTTTTCAATCTATCCTGTGAATTACTGGTAGATAACGATGATTTTGGGCAGAGTTTAGTTTGTTGTGTCGATTTTATAAATAACTTATTACGATGAATAGGTATTTTTATTACATTATATACTTACTCGTGGAATAACAAAATGTTATGAGCTTCCTAGAGAAACATTTTTATTGAACACCAAAATTATGCAACTTACATTTTTTGCAATATTGATAAGCCTTGTGGCATTAATGAAGTTTGAACTTTGAATAACAAAAATCTTATTTCCGTACAGTAATGTGAAGCCAAACAAAAGTTTTCATTCATAATATTTATAAGAATGGATGATGAAATTCGGGGATATGAATAATTTCCAAGAAATCTATTCAATTTGCCGATATCTAAAAGTTCCCGAACAAAGACTTTCCGCGAACAAGCGATCATTAATTAACTTAATTTACTGATTTAATCGACATACCAAAATGAACCAAGAGCTAATGATAATAGGATTTAATTTTCTTTCATACGAGCCAAAGTTTTGATTCGCTGAAGCAATCTGAAATGAACCGAAACGTAATGATGTAAGATTGAAAATCGCTTAATTTAACTTTTTGTCACAAGGCACTATTGAGGTTTTCGAAGCAATTAGGTGTTTAGTTGGTTTCTCTGTCGTTTTGAACAACTTTAAAAGATATTTCAAATTTCTATTGTCTCACTGTGAGGGTATAATGATTTATATTGCATTTCATCTTATTTGTGAAGGTATCTCGCTATTTAAATGAAAATCTTTGGATAAGTTCTATTGGTTCGAGATTTTGTTTATATTTTAGTGCTATTGTTTAAACTTATTTTTACGTACCTATTGGTATTTAAGTAGGTACTTATAATATGGGGTTTATAAAAAAAAATTAATAAATTGTTAAAAAAATGTGCTCGATTATGACTTACTGTAGTAGGTATGTATTGAACCAATAAATAGAAGATACATCAATGTAAAAGTTTTATTCACCCTACAAAAAAAAATCAAACGTAACAAGTGCCAATTAAAATTTATATAGTTACCACATATCATTATATAATTAACTATACTGAACAGACACAAATAAATTGTTTCTCACATGTGTGTCGCACAACAACGCGTTACAGACCATTGAGATATACATATGGAGACGACACCGCCTACATCACATATGTTCCGCTCAGCATAAGCCATATGGCTTAACTGCACTCAGTCGCTTTAGTGCGATGGTCGCGTTCATGTCTTGTTTGTTTGAAAGCAAAAAACCAAGAAACTCATCAAATATGCCCTCGAGTGTGTTGCGATATTGCACTTACGATATTTCGAGAGATTTATTGATGTTTCATTACTTATTACAAATAGATTTGCACAAATGCTAGAAAAGGGAGGTGGCATGCAGTGAACATAAGTTAATTATCATGTGATGTGTTCATAAAAAAAATGTTTATTTGAATAAATATTATTGTTACTTATAATTCAAGTAATGCGGCAAAGTGCAAAGAAATAACTTTTCATCGGTAATTAATTAGATAATCATTGTTAAAACTTGGTTCGAGCAAAATTTTTGGCGGGCGCCATTTTGCGTCATTTGTCATAGACTAAAAATTTAAGAAACGGCATTGGGTATGAAAGATGTTTAGATAGTAATATTGGATGACGTAAATTTTTATAGTGGAAAAAAATAAATTTACACATTTAAAAAATATTGTACTGTGGATATTATTTGAAAAAAAGTTAAATCATGAAAGATGAAAATAAATTACCTATGTATCATTTTTTTTGTTACATTGATTGGTTTTAATTGAAAAGTTTTTAAATGATAAGTTTATTAAGTAATAATTTATTTATTAGATTAATTATTTTTTTTGTTACATTGATTGTTCTTAATTGATAAGTAATAAGCAAAATATTTACAAGGTTTCGCCTCTATAGCGGTGAGTCGATGACATCGCTTAATCTATGACTCACAAGCCGCCCCGCGCCGCCGCGCTTGCAGCACAGATTTTGTTCGTGGTGTCTCCTCTATACGTAGTAATAATAGCTCAATGTTACAGACCCGCAGTTTTGTTTTCAATGCACTTCGAAACATCCAATAACTATATTCCACGTCTCTAATAAACCCTATTTCCAATAGATAAACAACCAACCCTTGATATACAATACATTTCTAATAAACCAATTCCTCACAGATCGACCTAAACCCATGCCAACTGGACGTGAAGTTAGTCACTTAACAACGCTGCCGGAGAACGAGGTGATGGTGGCCATGATGGGGTTGCCCAAAGCCGGTGAGATCACCAGAGCACAGCTCAGGATTAAGGAGAGCAAGGAGTTTAAGGTAAGCTTGAGCAGAATGAAGATTCTCTTAGAATTTTCCCAAGAGGCTAAGATATCTAAGGTTTTACGGGAATGTAGGCAATTCTGCAGACATATGATTTTTTAAGAATGTCACGAATTGTTAAGACATGAATGTAAAATTAGTAAGGAAGTAATGGGATAAATACACAATGAATAGGAAAACGCTGTCAATAATAATTAATTAAAAGTGGTAATTAAGCAAAAGACGTCAGAATATAATAAAAGAAGATATCAATTAGAATCGCTACTTAATCTTTTAAGGTTAAAAGTTTAACTGATTATAAAGAGTAAAAACCTGACTCAGCTGTAGAAAAATGTTCTGTCATTTTCTTTCTAAAAGTATCTTTAATTGTACGGAGATATAACTTTTGGTCACTGGAAGGAAAAAGTAATTAGGTAAAAACAAGTCGTCAAAGTTAGAAAAGTGCAGAATGAGGAAATCTCTTATAACTTTTCCAATAAAATTCGTTATAAATATACCAAAGTAATTGAAGTTACTTTGATATCATAAATGACTTTTGGTATAGCAATATTGGAAGATTAATGTTAAACATGTGGGTGCGTAGATGAATGTATATCGTATATTATGGATATCTATTATTTTAGGTGGATATATATTATTATAGTTAATTATTCTTTTTTCTGTTCTCGTCCCGCCAATAGTGATCATTTTGCTTGTTTACCTTTTACCGTGGTTGCCTGGAAGAGATCACTATTAAGGGATAAGGCCGCCAAAATAGTTGTACTCTGTTCTATCTGTAAGTAGTTCTAAGGTTACCTATCTGTACAACTATTAAAGAGTTAAATAAATAAATATAATAAATAAATAAAATGTAATAATATAACAGATGTGGTATGGGTAGATTAGGACTAAACAGAATTGTCAGGGTACTTTGTAATTTGATTTATGTTATGACTGTTTTATTAAAATGGAAGGGTATTTTTAATAATAAGTTTCAATTGTGTAATAAAGAAACAAAAACTCTTCTGTTCCTTTTGTTTGTTCTTCTATTATCGATTCCATAATCAATTAAAATATCTATTTTCTCACAAATTCAATCATTGATCATATACTATTAGTAGTCAAAAGTCCTCATCTTATTTATTTATTTATTTTTACATACATAGATTCCTTACAGCTATTTGTATTACAATATTTATAATTAACTTTAACAAAACAATACGCCAATAAAAAGGAATACCAATAATAAGACAATTAATGTGACAGTAGTTTTACATTAATTGTAACAATGATAAAGTGGAAAAAATTATTATTATTATTTTTTTTTTTGGACATGATATACAAAAAAGAGGAAAACGTACCCATTATAGAATGTTTGGTATGGATGTTTTATACTATTACTTTAGGAGTCTATTACAAAAATCATCTACTTATCCCTTCAAGTATTTTTATTTTATGAATACCATATTATCTAAAACGAACTGTATGAATAAACGGGCAATTTTCTTTCAGAATACAGTAGATAAACTTGTTCAGAGAGCGAATGCGTCGATAATAATAGGCACATCGTCATGGAAAGAGCAATTTGCGGAAGCTTTGACGGCCAGTTCAGGTAATTGTAATAAAATTTTAGGTTTAAAAAGGTCTCCTGGTGGAGTAAATTCGACCTTATTATTAAGGTAAAAGATAGATTCTTATCTATCTTCTGATACATGTGTTCTACTCCACGTGTTGCAATAAAATATACCTAAATTCAACTGTATTATTCTAAAGATGATGTATTATTCTTACATGTGATCTTACTGCACGTGTCACTGCAGAAACATGCTTGTAATGTGAAACTAATGATATGTGTAGAATAACGTGGATAAGTGGAGGGAACATTCTAAAATACTAACGAGAATACGATCCACTACGTATCTCGTAGATAATGTCTGCTTTTAGTTTAACATAAGCTTAAAGACCTACCACTGAAAGCTCCAACAATTTTTCAATTTTATTAAACATCGTTGAAAATTCTCGATAGAAAAAAACCTCTCGGTCTTTAATTTCATTTGCAAGAATACTGATTTAGCACGATTCTAACAACATTTAATTGTAGTTTAAACTGTTTTATTATAACCAATTTTTCCTTTCAGATAATGCTGACGAACCACCGTCGTGGTTAGACTATATAATGCACATTTTAACCCTTTTCTGGAAGATTATATTTGCATTTGTGCCTCCTACCGGTAAGATCTAATTGGTTTTGATTAATTGGGAAAAATTATGTAATGAATTTTACGCTTTGCTTTTAAAAGTGCTTTCAAAATAGAAAGAAAATTGTTCCTATTTCGAGTATTAAATTAATTGAACAAATCAGAAATCGTGTATACTGTGCTTAAGTATAAAAAGACTTGGTTTAGCAGGGAACATAAGGCTGATCATCTACCCTTGATTATTTATACTATTTCAGCCACCGATCTCTCACAAAGCCTTTATGTTTTTTTTGTCCTAGCCTCTTAGTTTTAAATATTATAAAAGGATAACCCATAATAATATAACATCCTACAAGGAGACTCTTTTGATCCAAATATCAACAAATAGACATAGACTTACATTTATTATTTTATTAATCAAAAATACAGTAAAGAAAAAATTAACATTCATGTAAAATAAAGAGTCGTCAAGACCATCTCAGTCTCCCTGTGACCACGCTCGCTCTAAAGCAGGGGTTCCCAACCTTTTTTTGTCTACTGCCCACTTTAAGAATAAATTATTTTTTAACGCCCCCCTTTTTAAACATACTTAAAAACCGCTAAGTACTTTTAACTGATTATTGAAACGCAACTTTATAGTATTCGGACAGAGTATCTTTTATTGAAAATAAAACAAACATAATCAATTCTTATATAAAAACTAATGTGAAGGTTGAATCTGATGCTGTTCAATAAGTTTGTTGATATCAGGTTCCAATTTACTCAAAAACAGCCGCAAGTCGCCACGTTCGGTAACACGCAAACGATTTCTCTTTTTAGTAAGCAGCGTTGCCACAGCACTAAATCCACGTTCACACAAATATGACGATGGGGATGCTATCAAGAATCGTTGAACAATTGACCACAATCCAGGGTACAATTGCGTGATCGGTTTATGTAGCCAAAATTCTTGATATCCATTTTTGAACTTGATTTTTGTTTCTTCGTTTGTTGTCAATTCTATAAGTTCTTCCAGCTGAGGTGACATTGCTGTGTTGACATTTGAAAACGGATCCAACACCCAGTCTGGTATTTCCAAGTTTAAAATGTCCTGGTATCGTTCGGTGAAGTCAATGTGGAGGTTTTCCAAATGTTGGCAGTAGGCAAACAAGTCGTCGTTACTGCAGAATACTGATAAATTCGGAAAATTGTGAAACTCACGTCTGACTATATTCTTTTTGTGCAGAAGCAGTTTGGCTGCGAAAGCAGCAACGACATTTTTTGTTTTAATTAAATTTAGTTCATCGCCTTGCAGTTGGAGGTTCATGTCGTTGAACAATTTATACAGGTCTGTCATGTAAGCTATAATATCATTCTTTGATGTTATGAGCTTGTTGCTACGCACTTGTACGCACTACATTACGCGTTCTAATTGACGTGTTGAAAATGACGAGCGAATGCAGCCCGCAATGTATATTTTTGGGTAATGAATTATTTGAAGGACATTTTGAAAGACTTATACTAAAATATCGTTGTTTTTTTACTTTCCGATGAAAAGAAATGCTTCCTTTGTTTAAGTTAAGCACTTGGCTTCTTGCACGGCAAGTAATTACCGCACCTGAAGGCATTTTCTCATAATTTTGTCGCTGCGTTCGCAGTACTTCTCTCCGTTGCAGATAGCGAGTGACTAAACAGCGCGATCGCATAGATGTGAGCAGTGCTCATATCCTTGGCGCGTCTGCCCCGCCTACAACGCCTTTCTTACCTCTTTTATATGTTCTGTGGCAAGAACAAGTATTATAGAACCAGCCGATTGATACAGGAATGTACAAATCGGATTATTTAACAAAAACTTGTTAAAACATGATTGCCCGCGGTCTATTATATGGAACCGAGTTTGAGCTATATCTTAATTAATATTAGTTGATGTTCACAAGATGTCGACTGACGACTCTCGAAGTCGAGAGCTCAGTGTCTAAGAGTCTTCCTATCTAGGTAGATGAAATTATAAATCGACCCCAAAACCCTACACAACGCCCCCTTTTTTTTCTGGGTCTCTTACCGCCCCCCTTTAGGCCTGCAGCGCCCACAAGGGGGCGTTATCGCCCACGTTGGGAACCCCTGTCTAAAGTGTTCGAAACGTTGGGAAAATAATATAATGAATAAATCGCGTTTAAAATCCGTTAAAAAGTCTTTAATTTCTAAATGTATAATACTCGCGTAAAATCAAACACTAGAAAATGCTAAAATAAAGTGAATAAACAAGCAATTCTTCCAGATATCGGAGGCGGTTACGTGTGCTTCGTGGTATCGATCATATGCATTGGGTTGGTGACGGCCGTGATTGGTGACGTCGCGTCGCACTTCGGCTGCACGCTCGGCATCAAGGACTCGGTCACTGCGATCGTGTTTGTGGCCCTGGGGACGAGTATACCGGGTAAGAGAATACATAGACCCTTAATAATAATGAAAAGAACGTGTGTGCCGAGTACACGTGTCAGAAGTTCTTTGGCAAGATTCAATGATATAAAAATCATCGGCTTGCTCCATGACGTGACGGTATTGCGATGACGAGAAATTTTACCCTCAACGCGCCTTAAGAAGTTTCACTTCAATAAATATGGCCACGTGTCTGTTCGAGTTATAGAATTTTCGACTTAGGGAGGTGGATTTTGATTCGACATAATTAATAGTTCATTCTTTTTACATATTTTGTAAAATTAAATTGTAATACTGAAATGATTTAAAAGAGCAACTATGGAGTTTCTTGCCGGTTCTTCTCCATAGATACTGCTTTCCGAATCGGTGGTAAATGTTAAAAATATGTATTGACGTTTCAAAAGTGCTTCTCGAATAAGTCTAATTGTATAAATAAATGCTTGAGTTTGAGTTTGAGTTTTTTAATTTAAAGTAAGAGAGGTGAAATAATATGCGACACAGAAGTTTTCTTGTCATATAGAGGAAAAATATATACCAAATGGCTTGTAGGGATTCGTTGATTACTTTGAATAATAGAGGGACTTCGAATAATGGACGTTTTGAGGATTTAGGGAAGGAAACAAAGTATTACTTCGATTAGTAAAGGTTTTCGACTTATGTAGCTTGTTAATCTGATTAAGGAGTACAATCTTAATATATATAAATCTCGTGTCACAATGTTTGTCCTCAATGGACTCCTAAACCACTTAACCGATTATAATAAAATTCGCACACCATGTGCAGTTCGATCCAACTTGAGAGATAGGATAGTTTAAACATGTAGGTACCACGGGCGAAGCCGGGGCGGACCGCTAGTTGTATTATAATTCTGATGACAATGAATTTTACGTCTTCAAAAGTAGTGTAAACATTGATAGGTTGATTAATCCGATATAGCTAGCTTTTAAGCTACTTGATGTAGTTTGTATTCCTTTAAAATGCAGTTATTAAATGTAGTTCAATTTGATTTAGCAAACGTATTTTTAGAAAGAAAGTATTAATACTGTTATCAGCGTATCAAATGTACATAATGATTTTTTCAAACATGTCTACCTACTTAATAATTAATTAAAATTTATGAAGAGCTGTCTTATCAAATAGAAATAGAGATAAACATGTTCCAATTGCATTTTAATGCTACAAAATTGAAACCCCATCAAAAGAGATCACAAGATATTTCCAAGTGAATAAAAGCTACCAAATATGACACGTGTAACCCTTTGGGAGCCTCCATTTATATTCCGCTAATGTGAAAATGCTTTTAGGCTGGCCAAAATAATGGCTGTCAATAGCCGTTCGGTGGTCATAGCTAAACTACTGAAATATGGACGTTTACTAAAAATTACTGTAGTGTTTTGGCGATAGATGTGAACTATCATGTAGTTGGTTCGTAATTTGTGTATGTAAGTCTTACTTAAATAATTATAAACTATTTAAATTTGTTTTTATAAGGAACATAAACGTACAGTAACTAATACAATCATTGATAATAATTAATGAAGTGGTAGGTGTAAGCGCGTAACAATTGATAGATTCTTAGTTTGATTCGATAGAGTAAAAATCTCGAAGCTACGGTGGTAGAACAAAAAACTATAATATTTAAAATGTCTCTTATATTACTTTTTGCTTGTTGAGAATTATGCAAAAAGTAGTTCATGTAGTTGATAAACCTAGTTGAAAAAAAAATGCTTATAAACTACTGAAAAAATGAAAAGAAATAAACTAACTGCTACGCAAAGATTCAATAAGAAAATTCAAAGTTTAGCTTTCCTTTTGTTAAAGTCACAATGGCAGTCACAAACACACTGCGTAATGCTTTCATCGATAATTATTTTTCTTTGAAACTGGAACGAAGAAAGAAGTTCTAGTAAATAATTAGTTGTATTTAAGTTCGTAGATAATTAATTAATAGATCTTTGACAAACCGATTGCTTGATGGTTAGTGGTTTAATGTCTACGAGTGGAAAATAATTTGAAACTTTTTTTTTTGTAACGCATTTATTTTATTATATTTAACAAGCTTTACTTTTTCAACAATAAAATGGCGTTCCTACTCATACCATAAATGCTAAAGGTTTGAGGATGGATGTATGTATATGTATGTTTATTACTTACACAAAAAATTAAACGGATTGGTTGACAACCATATGGGCTCTCTTCACAATCAAGAGCGTTAGCCCAACAAATGCTTGTCGATGTTTACCGCCATGACGGCGACTATGAATAAACATCTACAATGATGGCCGATCATAGACATTCAGGCCCTTATCGTGATTACCCCTACTCCCCCAACGCTGCCCATTGTGAAGAGAGCCAATTACAATCAACCATAACATAAATCTCTGCTCTCAGACACATTCGCCAGCAAAGTGGCAGCCATACAAGACAAGCACGCAGACGCTTCAGTGGGCAACGTCACGGGATCCAACGCAGTCAACGTGTTCCTGGGCATCGGAGTGGCCTGGACAGTAGCCGCTATAGTGCATTGGACGAAGAACGAAAAGTTCCACGTTGAACCGGGAAAGTAAGTAAAATATTGGAAACTTTAAAGAAAATTGGACTTGAGACGTCACTTATAGAGAAACACTTAAACGCGAGTTTTAAAGCGTAGATTAGGGAAGTAATGTGAAGTTATAAATTGGGGCCAATTTTTAACAGTGTAAATTTTATAAAACATTTTTGTAAGTAGGTACCTAATAAATAAAACGGACGGAAAAGTTATCTAGTACTTATTCAATACCGAATGTTAGTTTTATTTAGGTAACTTCGATTCCAACTACTTTAAAATTTTACGTAGGTCAGTTGTCAGTATACAGAGGTCAGTTCGAAAGTTATACTAAGTCGGTTTCTTGCAATCAGATTAACCAGCGAACAATCGCAATATTTTGAATATTCTTAAGAGAGTGTACTTCCACAGTTCAAATAAATTACTAAATATAATTTACAACTTATATTTCCCTTCCTTTGGGTTTTAATAAAATATAAAGCTGAGTACTTTAATAGACATTTATTTTAAAAATATTTTGAGAATTTTTATAGCAGCGCCTGGCAAGTCCTACAAAAAACTAAACCCTAATCATACCTTTGCTCCTTCTTATATAATAATAATACCTAATTTCTTGCCAACAGCCTAGCCTTCAGCGTGACCATGTTCTGTTCTGAAGCAGCATTAGTTGTTCTGGTCCTCGTACTGAGAAGACGGAAGTCCATTGGAGGTGAACTCGGTGGACCACGCTGCATCAAGATTGTCACTTCTATGTTTTTCTTTTCACTGTGGCTCGTTTACCTTACCATGTCCACTTTAGAAGCCTACGGGGTTATCAAAGGTTTCTAAACTGGTGTCCAGTTTTTATAATTTTGTATTATTTTTGTTAGTTCCTTTTTGTAACTAGACCACAATTTACGTTAACTGTATTTATATTTCGATCTTCGACTAATGTTTATTTATTAATAACTTCGAATCTATTTATTTCGATTCCTACATTGCAATGATCTACGTGATCATCATTTGTATCAATTAGTTGTTTAAGTTCATTTAATTTTTCAAGTATTCTATAACTGGACGGGTATGTACTTGGTATTTGACGTGGGATATTAAAAATACTGATTCACTTCTAGTTAATTAGATTAGATTTTCCATGCATTGAGGCGGCGTGCTCAAATGTACAGGTAGATTTCTTCCTAGATTTTTGTGTCGTTCTAGCCTTGATGGCTGTGGTTAAGGTCTAACTAGATGTAATAGAGAATATAAATATATCTAATATATTGAGAGATATTGTCGTAGTTGATTTGTGTGATGTATTTTATTGTATTGTTTAATGTGTGTTCAGTGCCATAGGGAACACGTGGTTTGTGGGCTCCTTTATAATGAAATTAACGTAAACAATTTTTAATTAAGTGATTATAATGTGTTTAGAATAATATTTATTTGTAGATATTTGAATCGATTTATGGACCTTTCATGACCATTGCTTTTTTATTCTATATTTTAGGTTGACAGTTTTATTTCATATATTATTCTCGCTATATACAGATGTTATAATTAATAATGCAAGTATGTATGGTTGCAAAAATATAATAATATACTTGTTTGCAAGCTTGTCGAATTCCTTTATAAAACCACGATAAATACGATTAAATTGTCAGATTGTTTTGTTGTTTTGCGTTAATATCTCTAATAGGATTTATAAAGATTTTAATAAATTTTCGAGGCCACAAATGTCGTAGCTCCAGTGATTTAATAATACCAAAGCCTAATTAATTAAAAGCGATGACAGAGCGTTGTCAGTTAATTATTTTTAGGACGCGACGTGTTAATTAGAATGTTAATAATTTTTGTAAAATAAGTTTTTAAATGGTAGAGTATAATGCCACCGCTAGATTTTTTATGTATATACACAGGATATATTTATTGTTAGAACGTTTTTATTGAGAGCAATTACGTTTTTGATATTTTTAATATGTAACTATATGTTAGTTAGATATTCAATTTTTTGTTTACATTTTAAAAGAACAACAATATCCGTCTTACATTTTTATTTACCTTACAAATCAAATTCAATATTCGAAACAACATTTCTAACTAGCTCTTGGACTACGTTTAAAATTCTACTACTCTTAAAAATTACATATTTTACACTGCTAATAATTGAACGTTGTACCTTAATGTCGTGCATGCCATTTTAGACTTAATGCTCTTATCCCTAAATACTTTTTTCCTTCGAACCATTCGTATTAACTTCTATTCGTATTTTTGCTCTACCAAAGGTATCGCGTTAATATTTTCGCATTTGACACTAAATATTATAGAACATTTATAGTATAATGTATGGTATCAAATACTCGTCGAATATTACGTATTCCTAGCTTCTAAAGAACGTTTTAAATACATTGCTGGTTTTTGTTTCAGTAAAAGAGAAATTAATCTCTAAAATCTCAATGTAAACTGAAACAACAAAAAATTCCGAACATGGTGGAAGCAATACTTATATTATTTTAATACCATTTTTAACGTTATTAATCAGTTATTTAAAATTGAATGAAACACAATACCTGTAAATGTATTAATTATATCCCATGATTATGGCATCTTGAAGAAAAAAAAAATAGCTTTCCCATTGTAATAAAAGTTAGATTAGTACTATTCTCAATCTGTAGTTGTATACATTTTATCAAAATCGATCTAGCTGTTGCGTGTTGCTGGAAAATTTTATAACGTAAACATAACGTATTTCAAAACAAAATTTTACTACTATCACCTTTCCTAAAATTATTGATATTTGGTACGATTTACAAATAGATTTTTTTTTTGGTTTTATCCACATTTTCACATAAATCTTTTAAAATTTTCAAGTTCACCGTACCCAAGTCCCTACCAACTTGGTATCGAATTTATTTAACTTAGAAACTTTTTACATTTTCCCAGTGTTAATATTGTAACTTTTGAAATTACGATTTTTGCGAAATTATTAGGTACCTACGTCTTTTAACATTCTATTTATATCTTGGTAGTTGTTTTTATGAAGTATTCAAGTTTATTATGAATCTATGTAGCTTTTATATTCATTGGTTAAATGTTTTGGCTAGTTATTATTATACAGGGTGTCCCACTGTTGGTATACTAAGCTCAAAGGAGGTTATAGTTTTGCATACGCTGAGTACGTAAAAAATACTTATAAAATTCCAGACGTAGTTTTTTTCAAATAGATGAATTCTTAAAACTCTATGTGTACAACCATAACAAGCAATCCGCCCAGCTTTGCTACCAGCACTTGATCTATCGTTTAAGATTATGTTTTCATAGACAAAATGCTCACATTAGCGAAGCGGTATATGCCGGCTGCGCGAAGCTAGAGAAGTAAACATGGATTTTCAGGAAAAATTTAGCAAACATTTTTTGATGTTATTTTGTTGTTTAAGTATTTTTTACGTGATCAGTGTATGCAAAACTACGAGTCCCTTCGCGCTTAGTATACCAATAGTGGGACACCCTGTATAATATACTATAGAGTAATAGTTTCGTTTTGTAGAATCATATGAAGTAATTGCAATATAACGGACATGTTCAGATAAAACTGCCTGTTAACATTAGAAAATATTTAATAATTAATGTTATAATATTCATATTGCCATAAGACAAAGGATTGCATAAATCAAAAAGCGTACTGTATAGGTACCTATGTATAGTAATCAAGAGAATGGTATAATATCATGCTTATTAAAAAACAAAACAAACAAATATTTTATGTTTCATAATCTTTGACATTGGCAAAATGATGGATTATCTATTTTATACGTTATTTTTGTCTGATTTATTCTTGCTATAAAAGTATCGTGACGTATTAAAACTTCGTGCTAAAGTTGGGTCCACACGATGTCCAAGCATGCGCATGCAAATGTGACAAACTTGTCTACAACTAGCTAGATACTGAAAGCTAACGTTAAGCCGGTCTGTAGATTCCTGGCTGCCTTCCAGGGAGTGGCGTTCCCCCACCATTATCACAATTTGGTTTTACCATCTTGTCAAATAGTGTGTGAGAACGATTTTATAATTAAAAACTATAAAAATTTAGAATAACTTGAGAAACTCGTTGTAGCGCTTTGTGTTTCTTTTATTTTATTGTCTAAGACAGTAGGAATGCTAAAAAATGTAAAAGACATTATTTTGTTCATGTTCATGTTTTATAAATTTGTGTTGTTTGAGTTAAATTCTAGGTTTATTAATAAACTATTTTAAAGTTAATTAAAATTAGAAATTAATAACTGACTTGACGTCATTGGAACCGTTGTCGTGAATTAATTAAGATTGAAACTAAGCAATAAGATTCTGTGCGAATGGGGATTATATTCGATGAGGGGCTTTGATTTTATATTGAATGTAATTTCGAAATTTCTGTATGGTTTCCTACTAATAATAACCAAATTATTCATGTGGAATTTTCAAGATGCTGTATATTGAAGTAAAAGCGAACAAAAGCATAATCAAATTGACAAAACATGTCGGCTTATACCTACTATATTAATGTGAACATGGGACGCGAATTTCAAATCAATCAACCTCAGAGTTCGAATTTCCAATAATGTATCAGATCATGTGACTACAGTATTATGCTGACGTTTATTTGGGCAAATGATTTATTATCTGTTCGTGTAACGATCATAATTTATTGTAACAGAGTGCTACTACAGTTTTTCGTACGACTGGCTTGCGATTTGACTTTCAACTATTGGATGGCCGTATTTTAATCGTTTGTCATATTTGCAGGAACGTGTAGACTCGCCTTTACGATTTTTTGGAGCATGTGTATCCATCTTTATCGCTTGTAAAATTAATTGTTGTGTTACGTTATGTTATTCTGAAAACTGCATAGTTTTAAAGTGTTTCAGTTACTTGCTACTTTTTAAATACTTGCAAATGACAAAATATAAATATTTTCGTAATAATATTGCACATTTTATGTATTTATTACAATTATTGCACTTATTACATCGACACTAAAACATAGATACGTCCAAAAGAAAAAAATATTTTACCGACAAAATAAATTATTATTTACCAAATTATGCAATTTATTTACAAAGGGTAAAAGCAACAACGAAACTAAAATTAAGTACAAAAAATAAATTAAAATTAACAGTTACAATAACACCAGGATGTAGTTCAATATCTAAATATATATTATATTTATATTATATGTTTGAGTATTTAATATTGTATTTTTTTGTTTACACAACATAGAAAAATAATATTTAAATATGCATTAATTTATAAGATGAATATTCAAAACAAATGTATTAAATAATGGCATGATCGATTTTGCAACGATATCTGCCAGAAAAGTTGGTAAGTTGACGGATAAAATCTTAATATTTATATCATTTTAATTTGATGTAATAGAGACAATTTGTGTTTAATTTATCATCTATCCTATTTATAAATAAATGTCTTAAGGCCTATTCAGATCAGAGCGGTATATGCTACCGCCGCGGCCGTCGTGTGTACCTATCTTAGTACGGTAGCGAACAGCCGATCGGTACGCGATTAGAGTCTCTATAGATTTAAAGCCCGGGACAGTTGCTCAACCTTTATCAAGCACAAGTCCGATCGTGCATGGAATACTGCTCTCACCTCTGGGACGGTTCCGCCAAGTACCAGCTGGAGGCGCTTGAGGCGATAGAGAGGCGTGCCAAGAGGCTCATAAACGACGATGACCTAGTAGGCAATAAGCTCCAGAGCCTCGGTCACCGCCGCAGAGTGGCCAGCTTATCGGTCTTCTATCGGATACACTTTGGAGAGTGCGCTGCGGAACTGCACGATCTCGTTCCGCCATCCCCGTTCTTCCATCGATCGTCGAGGCGCACAGATTCTAGGCATCGCCATATGGTGGACGTTCCATGTACCCGGACTAAGCGGTTCGGTTCCACATTCTTTATCCGAACCGCGAGGGACTGGAACATGCTTCCTGAGTCTGTGTTCCCCGACGAGTACAATATGGGGGTCTTCAAACGTAGAGTGAACAGGTACCTTCTAGGGAAGCGCGTTCCATCTTAGGCCACATCTCAGCTTAACATCAGGCGAGATTGTGGTCAAGCGCTTCCCTATTACCAATAAAAAAAAAAAAAATCGCGTGCCCATCTGGATACCGCGACCCACTGCGGTAGCGGATACCGCTCTAGTTTGAATAAGCCTATTCTAGTATCTTGTATAAATCTAGCATAACTAGAAATTGATCCTAAATCTTATCCTAAATATTTCCTAATCTTACCTTTCTCTCTTAGGAATAATTGACGTGAAATTCTTCTAAATTTCTACTTTGTTCACTCCTAGTTGATGAAATTGATGTAACAGATTATCTTAATGTTGATTTTATGGACCCT
>CAJQZM010039786.1:83000-108025 GCA_907164665.1 Colias nastes
TTCTACGCTATGAAGCAGAATATGGTAAAAACTTTAAACCCAATTATCTCAGTTCCACCAAAATGCTAGAGGTAGATGTGCCCTTCTCTGATACGACGGCAGAGTATGTATTCCATCTTTGATACAGTTCTATACGTTTAGAAACTTTATATTGGTCATATAATAATGCGGATCGAAACTGGAATTCTTTAATTATTGCCACGCAGTAACCACAGTACAAATACATGTTTTGGTAGAATATTATTTTATAGTAGGTAAAAAATAATGTTCATAAAGTTAATTTATTTAATAAAAATATAGACTACCGTTTAAATCAGACAAAGCAATTTAAATCAACGGTCACAGCACGCTTTAACTTCTAATTCTTTTCCAACAATATTTTATAGAAATGGTTATAAAGACGAAATGCTATACATAATTAAATTGGAGAGGTGAGTCATTCATCATCCACAACCAGTTAGTCCTATAAAATCTAAACGTGTACTTATTATAGCCCCAGTGTTTCGCTAGTTATGTCAATGCCAGTTTATCTTATTTAAACGTTCACTTATTCAGCCTTTCTCTTGATTTTAACCGAGTTTTTTGTCATAGTTATTTTATGCATCGTTTAATTTTAATATGTACTTGCTTTTATAATATTCGATTGACGCGAATGGATGTTTTTATTCGTTATTATGCAGGATTAAATTTATAGCAGTAGGTTAAGTGACACTTCAGGACTGTCTTTTTGTGGATCTGCAAGCTTAATTTACGAAATAAGTGTTTTAATTATGCGCAAAAGCATTGGATTTGTTTTTATGAATAAAGGTGCTGACAACCTTTTTTTTAAGTTTATTTATTAAATAAAATACAGAAATTCACTGCAATCTGACTATCTAAATGGAGTCGCATTCATTCGAGCCAATAGTGAGCTGAGAATTCCTTGAGATCTTGCTCGTAAATCCCAAACATCTTTGGAATGGACGAGGTAGCATTGTGATTTGTGGTATGTCATTGATTGATTATAATAATCAATTCATATTATTATATTATTATTTCTGTAATTGGTAGGTAGAATTCTTAAAATTGCCTGAGAAGTTAATGAATCTGATAGTCTTTCAGCAGTTTCTATTTGAGCTAAGAATATTAATCTGAATCACAATATGTTTCTATTAAACTGTATTTATTTAGTTTTTAGTCTGGGCAGTCATCTATCCAGGTGGTGCCAGGACGAACGGCTAGTTTATCGTAGTATATGATGATACCATAATATTATGATACAGTATCTTATATAAATTAGGTATAAGTATTTCTTTTCGTTTAACACGTAGCCCACGTACTCCTATTCTCGCTATGCTAAAAATAAGATAGTGAGTATAAAGGGTTGGGTATTTAACTATCTAACAAATATTGCCATTATCTTATATACTGAAGCACAAAAAGTACTAAACCTACATGACTGATGACATATACATACCACAAAGCACCATTTCAATAGAAGTGCGGAAATGACACCGGACCGTCCGACAGATGGCGTTATCAGGGTAAGCTAGAGACAATCATTCCTCTTGTTTACATTATTACGCTACTAGCTTTACGCTCCGGCTTTGTTCGAGTTAACACAGCGAAAGTAGTTCATCATAATATAAGCCAAGCAATATTTTATATCTTCAAGTTGTATTTACAGTACCTAAAGCCTTTAAAGTACCTACCTAGTTTAATTTTAATCTTTTTATATCATATAAGATAATTGTATGGTTTTTTTAAACACACTTTGTAGAGGACAGAGGTAGGAGATATCATAATATTGCCTACCCCTAGAGACCTCTCCTTCTTAAAAATACCAAATAATATCATATTCCATACCATATTATATTAGGTACATAATTATTATCTACATAATGCAACGGCTAAGGTTGACAAAGAACGGATAAAAGGTTTTATTTAAATTTCCGATAGCCTATTTTAACTATTATTTATAGGTTAACAATACATACTTCTATCCCTTGTCCCTTACAGATATAATACAAATAACTTATATATAACGTATATTTCACATGAGTTGTATTATGCACAATAAATCTGAGCATACCTATTTCATATTTATTTTTTGGATTCATATTGTATTATTCTTTATATGAGAACAATATTGCTTGCATGCGATACGCGTGACATTACATTATACACTTGCTGCGCTCCGCGGTTTTAACCGCGTAGCTCCGCTTCTATTGGTCTTAGCGTGATGATATTATATAGCCTCGATATAGGCCTATGGCCTTCCTCGAGAATTGGGCTATCAAACACCGAAGAATTTTTCAAATCGGAACAGTAGTTCTTGAGATTCAAACAAGCAAACTCTTCAGCTATATAATATTAGTATGGATTTGAAATCTATTTTTAACTTCAAATTCTTCATATTATTATGAGAATAATATTGCCTGCATGCAATGCAAACGTTACATTATACATAAGTACCTTCACAAAATTGGTATCTAATATAGACGTTCAATATCATCGAAGGTCGAACCCAAACGCTAGGAATTTTGTCCTAAACTCGACATATTGCAATGAAAATTGGGTCAGGCGAATACCGTGGCTTCGCAAATGTGTGATTAAATTCTTTAAATAGTTAAGTAGCTTTAAACGTTAGTAAACCCAAACTAGTTTATTTATTGCTAACTTTAAAATATGAATTTTAGGTACATGTATATCGTATTACGGTGCTAGTTGCTACACTCCTCGGAAACTACTGGACCGATTTTTGTGAAATTTTTAGAATGTACAGGAAGAATAATGATTTCCGTCGGTTTATACTGTAAGTAGGTATAATATACATATACTCGTATAATAAAATATATAGAGCTCTAGGTATATATTTTTCAACTTTCATCCTATAAAGTTAAGTTTGTGTCATCATAAGACATACCTAAAGCAGAAACTCAACTCCACAATATCATAAAATATAGCAAACATCTCAGGAAATATGACATTTATCAAGAACTCACAAAGAACGTGACCCCAAGAGTAAACTCTCAAAGTATGCTGCCTGCATCTTTAAACAGAAAAATGCACTTAACTATATTGATGTGAGAGACGTATTATATAAGAATAATAAAGTGCTATTCTAAGTAAATTTTACTGTTACACTTGGTGCAGTCTGTGACGTAGTTTATGGCAATGTTATTATAAATTTAGTCAGAACAAGACGAATGATGTTCTTTTTATTCGAGTAGATAGTGACCAAGAAGATCGTGGTCTGTTATGTGTGTTCAAAAAAATATATCTATAAAAACACACGCGTGCTATACGCAGCGTATTATATTTTTTATTATATGAATAATGAACCGATACGATTCTCTCAACTGGAAACCATCTTTAAATAAGTTCTGCAAAGTTCCATTTAATGCAAGTTATTACCAGATCATATTTGAACAATTTCGTAACTTACTGCAACGTTTATATAAAATTTCTACCAATAAAGATTGTAGAATTGTTCAAACTGTCTAAATTGAGGCAATCGATGCTTGGTTTTTGTCATGTTTTTGTTGTTGTATTCTATTGTTAAGACGAGGCTCCCTGACATAATTTCTGGCACTCAGAGACCGGTTACGGTACTAGACGCTAAAACAGCCGTAATAAAGTTGAATATCGCGTGCGCTCTTTGATCGCGTTCGAGCTCGAAAAGTAAGTCTCAATTCTTATTTCGTTTATAACTAAAGTAATAATTGATCTAGAGAAAAAATATCTTGGGATTCGATAGTAAACTCTATTTTCTTACTGTTAATATTTATTTTAGACATAAAGTCCAAGTAAATCTTTAAAAAAATGTAATAATCCTTAAAAAGGCATAATTTTTGAATAAAAAATGAATCGACCGAAAATGTTACAATTACGTAACTGTCTTGTACTTCGAAAGAAAAAGACCCAATAAATCATATACTAAAGTTCCATTTTGAATGTATGTGTGACTGTTTCAGAATATTAATGCAAATTCACATAAAATTTAGGGAGCCTCCCCTTAAATGCAGTGTAACGAATTGCACGGTAGGTTATCATACTAGTAAAAATAAAAAAGTAACTTTATCCTACTAATAAATTACTACTTTTGTGAATTGAAAACTACTCGATACTTTCTTATCTAATATTTTTCGGTATCCATCACTGTTATTCTCTAATTTGTACCTTATTTATATCATCGCAAACAGTAACCATTTTCAATTTTCTTACATAAAAGGCTTATTTAAAATCGTATTATCAAATAAAGCAGTACAGAAATAGCCAATGAAATAAAACAGTGAAGAAAGCACGAGCGAGGCGCGGTAATTGAAAACTCCTGAATAGTAGTTTGCTAAAATTTCCCGCGTAATTATCAAACTTTTCACATTGTTCGAATTTAACGGTATTGTGGTTCCTCACAGCTTTATTGACGTGACAACGTCTTATAATTCGATAGAGCCGGCTGCACGCACGAAAAAACATGACTCATGCGGCGTTACCTCGCTCTGAGGCGTTCCATGTAAGGCTTGAAGTGCAAGCGAGAGCGCGGAACGAGCGACAAAGAAGCACAATCGGACGTTGGCACGTTCAACTATCGTCAGTAAACCGACTTTACAGACAACCAATTTTTTTTTGTGTGGAGTAGACAAGTTCTAAACAGCTGCAGCGTTGAAAGCGGTTTATCCTTGATTTGTTACTTTTGTTTTTCTAAACAATTTAATATGAATTTTCTATGATTAAGACAAAGATGTTATAAAGTTCGTATGGTTTCAAAGTCTGTTCTGTAATTTGTGAGTTTATTAAATGTGAATACAATTTAATAGCACGATGTAGGTGAAAACTTTTTTTGATGTAAGCTTTTACAAGTGTGCTTTTATAAGAATAGTAATACCTTTTTTAGCCACCGATTCAGTACAAAGGTACTTAAAAAATCATTCTTTTTTATTCTAAAAAAAATTTAATTTCATTTGAATGCTTTAAAACTAAATATCGAATTCGATAGAACCTTATAAATATCCTAAGCGTGATATAATCAGGATTACGGCCTACTGGTACAAATAGCGCTGCAGATATTCCGATTTCCGCGGCTTTCAATGCAAAGCTCTGAAAGTTCCAGCAAAGGTTTTATATCGGCCTCATTGCGCGCTCCAATGAGCGATTTTAGCCCGAGATATTACAACTTATGTTTTACTAGATTTCCACCCGCGGCTTCGCCCGCTTTGTCTAAAACCTAATAAATTATGTACTAAAACCTTCCTCTTGAATTACTCTATCTATTACAAAAAACCGCATCAAAATCCGTTACGTAGTTTTAAAGATTTAAGCATACATAGGGACATAGGGACAGAAAAAGCGACTTTGTTATGTAGTGATAAATCATTTTTAGAGAAGTTAGTCGCAGAATATGAGTTATTCTAGAGCTAAAGGCTGTGACTTCTTTACTCATAATAATTATCTTTAATCTTTAAAAAATAGAAATGAACTTTTAAGTATTTAAATATACAATAAAGCGGCTATTTTATCTCTTTAATAAATTGTAAATAAACTAAATGTACATAGTTATTATGTTTGGATATAATTCTTAAAAAAAGTATCCTTGGATGGAAAAACATGCTGAAAAAAACGTCGTAAATACTCTTCACAACTTAAAAAAATCGCTTTGCTTGCATAGGTGCATTTCGACTCGTAGTGCTTAGATAGTAGACTATATTTTTTTATTAACTAAAAAATCAGAATCTCTTACGCTATTTATTAAACGCCTTGATTCAAATGAGTCGCTCGTGTACGCAAGTTCATTTGTGGTTTTATTCCAACCTGTAGCGTTATCAAGAAATTAATTCATTTTTTTGAAGTGAAAACTTCTTTAGCGGCGTTGAGCACTTTTTCTGTAATGGGTATAAAATCTTAAACTCGCGTCAGGACACGTGACCTGATCGAAAAAGCGTAAGACGGATGGATATCAAACATGCTCAACGTTATAATCAAGTTTTCACTTCTGCCGGCACTCCCGGAGTGCAACCCGTCTTTTTTTTATTGGTAATAGGGAAGCGCTTGACCACAATCTCGCCTGATGTTAAGCTGAGATGTGGTCTAAGATGGAACGCGCTTCCCTAGAAGGTACCTGTTCACTCTACGCTTGAAGACCCCCATATTGTACTCGTCGGGGAACACAGTCTCAGGAAGCATGTTCCAGTCCCTCGCGGTTCGGATAAAGAATGTGGAACCGAACGCGCAGTCCGGGTACATGGAACGTCCACCATATGGCGATGCCTAGAATCTGTGCGCCTCGACGATCGATGGAAGAACGGGGATGGCGGAACGAAAATGTTAATGTTAATACATACTTTAAAACACTTTAAAGTATGTATTAAAACTGACATTGTTAGTCTTTCTGTAGAACGGACCATTGAACTGTCCTGTGTGGAGCTGGAGCGTTATATTATTGTTTGCGTTTATAGACCCCCTTCCAGTGACTATAATATGTTTGAGACAGTCATGGAAGAAATATTAAAGCGTTTAAGTAGGAGTAAAAAAAAAGTTATAGTATGTGGTGATTTTAATATTGATATACTTTTACAAACACAAACGGCAACACGAATTGTTAATTTGTTTCAGTCATTTAATCTGTATAAACTTTTTAATGAACCCACACGAATTACACCTACTTCTGCAACCTGTATTGATAATATATACTGCGACTGCAACTGTTTAGAGAAAAATATTCTCAATACACTCACTTCGGATCACTGTGGCCAGAAAGTAGTTTTTGAATGGGATTGTTTACCTGAATTTAAAAGAATTAATGTTAGGCCTATAACTAAAAAAGGCATTAATAAATTTAGAGATAATATTAATAAAAACCTGCCCGTACTGAATGATCAATCCTGTCATAATAATCCTTGTGAAATGTTTAAAAATCTTTTTAATTTAGTGCATAATGAATTTGAAAAAATATTTAAAGTTAAATCTTTAAATATTACTAAGGATTTACCATTTAGTAAATGGGCGACACCTAGCATACATAGGTGTAGGATCGTTCTTTATGAGTTATATGGTATGAAGCAATATAATAAAGACCCATCTTTTCTTAGTTATGTTAGAAATTACTCAAAAACTTTTAAAATTGTTTGTTTTACTGCGAAGCGTTTGTATATCAGAGATAAAATACGCGACTCCGATAATAAAGTTAAAACAGTTTGGTCTATTATTAATGGTGAAATGGGTAAAAGCAAATCAAGTAATACCATAAAACTTGTTAATAATGGCATGGTTATTGACAAAAATGCTGATGTTGCGCTTGCATTTGAAGATTTCTTTAGTAGTGTCCCTGCTAGCATTACTAATAATTTAAATTCGTCTTCAGCACTTGCAGAGACCTTTTTGAGGGACCATGTTGCGGCGTGCAGCACATTATTTGAATTGCGACACGTAACTGCTAATGATATTGTTACAGCCTTTAAGACACTAAATTTAAAAAATACTTGTGATCTTTGGGGAATGTCCGTAAATTTAGTTAATAATATAATAGAAAATATTGCGAACAATTTAGCTTTTATATTTAATAAGTGTTGTGACTATGGTACATTTCCTAATTTATTAAAGCTTAGTAAAGTTATACCTCTATTTAAGAAAGGCGATCAAGAAGACTGTAACAACTATAGACCTATCTCGATTTTACCAACATTAAGTAAGGTATTCGAAAAGTTAATATTAAACCAATTGACTAGTCACTTTGCATCTAATAATTTGCTGCACACCAAACAGTTTGGTTTCACAAAGGGGCGCTCAACCACAGATGCTG
The DNA here is from genome assembly GCA_907164665.1 of Colias nastes. Lineage (NCBI taxonomy): Eukaryota > Metazoa > Arthropoda > Insecta > Lepidoptera > Pieridae > Colias > Colias nastes. The sequence goes on from CAJQZM010039786.1 coordinate 90,778, forward strand.
GAGTTGCACTACTAACACATATATATAAGGCATGGGAAAACTCAAAAAATGCTTTGGGGATATTTTGTGACCTCTCCAAGGCATTTGACTGCGTTGAACATTGTACTTTATTGCGTAAACTTAATCACTATGGGATTAAAGGACAAGCTCAGAACCTCATAGCCTCATACCTGCATGATAGGATACAAACTGTAGTTGTTAATGGAGAACGTTCTAGCGGTGCGTCAATTAACATTGGTGTTCCACAGGGATCTATTTTAGGTCCCTTCTTGTTCTTGGTATATATCAATGATCTACCTTATTATTTACAGGATAGGTGTGAAATAGTTCTGTTTGCAGATGATACCTCATTAATATTTAATGTGGATAGGCATGACCCAAATGTTGACGAAGTGAACAGTGCTCTTTTACACATATCCGACTGGTTTACTGCTAATAATTTATTATTAAATGCCAAAAAAACAACTTGTGTTGAATTTTTACTACCAAACGTTAAAAAGTTAAGCAGAAATATTACCTTGAACGGGGAGGTATTACACCCTACAGAATCGACTGTATTTCTTGGGTTAACATTGGACGAGAAACTACAGTGGGGAGCCCATGTCAACACCGCTGCAGGTAAGCTCAGTTCAGCAGCATATGCAGTCCGAAAGGTAAGGCATCTCACCGATGAAGATACAGCTAGATTGGTTTATTTCAGCTACTTTCATAGTATTATGTCCTATGGAATTCTACTATGGGGCAGGGCAGCAGATATAGAAACTATATTTATCTTACAGAAAAGAGCCATTCGTTCTATATATAATTTACGTGCTCGGGACTCACTAAGAGATCTCTTTAAGAATACTGGTATCCTTACTGTACCATCACAGTATATATTTAATAATATTTTGCATGTACACAAAAACGCCGACTTACACACAAGAGTAGGAGATAGACACTGTTATGGCACAAGGAACAGAAATAGAATTGAAATGCCATTTTTCCGATTAGCTAAAGTTAAAAATTCATTTATGGGTCAAGGTATACGCTTTTACAATAGAATTCCTCATAATATTAAAGAGTTTAGTAGTTCTAAATTTAAAACTTATATAAAAAACGTACTAGTTCAGAGAGCGTACTACAGTATTCAGGAATATATGGACGATAAAAACCCATGGAGGGTTGTCGCGTAAAAACCACAGGACAGTTCTTTGGCATGTTATTATAATATATGATGTTACATAATATGTATTTTGTAAAATTGTAAAACTGACATGATTTAAAAGAGCAACTATGGAGTTTCTTGCCGGTTCTTCTCCGTAGATACTGCTTTCCGAATCGGTGGTAAATTTTAAAATATGTAATGACGTTTCAAAAGTGCTTCTATAAGAAGTCTAATTGAATAAATAAATGTTTGAGTTTGAGTTTGAGTTTGAGTTTAAAGTTAAAAATGGAGAAAGTTTAGTTTAGAGGATTATTTGCTTTCCAATGTTATTCAAAATATAAGTTTAGTAATATGTTTAGTTTATTGTTTCGAAAATGTTTTAAATATAAATAAACGTTTGCACGGACATTCCCTATTTTAGGTTGTATATTAAATACTTCTACTGCTTTTACTTATTGTGCTATCATTAAAAGCTCTACCTAGTCCTGAGAGAACTTTTACTTATTGTCATACCATTTAAAGCTTTGTTAATGATAGGACAACAAGTAAAGCCTACTAGTCCTGAGAGAGAGAGCTTTTACTCAGTGTCCTATCATTAAAAGATCTATCAAGTCCTGAGAGAGCTTTTACTTATTGTCCTATCATTAAAAGCTCTATTAAGCCCTGAGAGAGCTTTTAATTATTGTGCTATCATTAAAAGCTCTACCTAGTCCTGAGAGAGCTTTTACTTATTGTGCTATCATTAAAAGATCTACCTAGTCCTGAGAGAGCTTTTACTAATTGTCCTATCATTAAACGCTCTACTTAGTCCTGAGAGAGCTTTTACTAATTGTCCTATCATTAAAAGCTCTACCTAGTCCAGAGAGAGCTTTTACTAATTTTCCTATCATAGCTCTATCAAGCCCTGAGAGAGCTTTTACTTATTGTGTTATCATCAAAAGCTCTATCAAGTCCTGAGAGAGCTTTTACTTATTGACCTATCATTAAAAGCTCAACCTAGTCCCTATAACTTTTATAACTTTACATTAAAGTTATTAATGTACATAATTATCTATCTCTTCCAAATTTATGATGTGAGGTCTTGCAGGATCCCTGAAAATCAACGTTTTATAATATTATAAACATATCATGTAGGGCCCAAAATGAACTGTACGTTACTCTTTTCCACCATGCATTTAAAGTTCATTTTATTACATTTTTACAGACTTTATCGGGACGAAATTAACCATTTTCACAGAAAGTCTCCTAAAAGACGCTTCTACGATGTTTAAATTCTGCACACGAGTAGACCGTACGTTACTGCAGTATAAATTGGAAAAGTCTTTTAAACTGTATTTTAGAACTATTTACTTTAAGAGAAGTTTAGTTGTAGTAACAGCCCGAATAACTTGTCTGTTTTTATAAGTTTTAATCATCAATGATTGTGCAAATTGGAAGAGAGAAGATTTATTCAGTTTTTATGTTTTTGATATTATAATGTACTAGCGACCCGCCCCGGCTTCGCACGGGTGCAATGGCGGCCGGGCGGTACCGCCGCAAACGCTACGTCCCGCAATTTTTAAATCTGTAATATCTTCGAAAATATTCACTTAAATCATACGGTGTAAAGGGCCATATTATAGATCTATATTAAATGAACAATGTATTCAAGGTATTTAATTGGTTAAGGATTAATGCTGTATTGATTAAAATCGCTTCGAAAATTAGCCATTATTTGTCGTAAAAAGTAAATGACAAAAAAGTTATTGTGGGTTATCCATAAGAGATAGACATATACCATCACGGACTTTTCTGTAGACCTTTTCAATGTGTACAATACTTAGTATATTATTTTGATAAAACTCGTAGGGTTCAGCCTGCGTTTTCAATGTAAGCGGAAAAAATTTAATTATTTACGACATCACATTAGAAACCTCAAAAATAACAGTACTTCTCCACTATTTAATGGATGTTATTATACATATAAACCTTCCTCTTGAATCACTCTATCTATTAAAAAAAACCGCATCAAAATCCGTTGCGTAGTTTCCAAGATTTAAGCATACAAAGGGACATAGGGACATAGGGACATAGGGACAGAAAAAGCGACTTTGTTTTATACTATGTAGTGATATGCAAGTTTAACTGGAACTTCAAATAAGACAAATAACAATAATTTTCCAAACTTTATTAGTCAAAAGCCTCCAAATTATATTATAGAAGATCCTCCTTGTTAAAAGTCGGTAAAATAATAAAATGCTGATTATGGTAGGGTTTCACGATTCGGCGTATTCCATATCTCAGTTAAAATGGCGTCCCTTCACAGGTCAGAGCATTTATCATTGCGATAAAAGGACATCATTTCTGGTCCACTTGTTTGCGTCTTGGAGGGTAAATTACATATTTGGTGCGATGGCTTGGAAGAAAACAGTGTGTGCGACAAGAATTTATGAATTTTGGTAGCCAAGTATATTTCAAAATATAATATACTAGCCGCGCTTCGTGGTTCCACCCGCGTGGCTCCGCTCCTGTTGGTCTTAGCGTAATGATATAATATAACCTATAGCCTTCCTCGATAAATGGGCTTTTCACCGAACACCGAAAGAATTTTTCAAATCGGATCAGTAGTTCCTGAGATTAGCGCGTTCAAACAAACAAACTCTTCAGCTTTATAATATTAGTATAGATTATTAATTTAATAGTTATTTTCAATTAAACTGTGGTGGTTCGGTTCCTGTAGATACTAAAAAAGTCAATTGTAATATCTGTAATTCTTGGTAATAGAAAACAGATTTCGCATCATCCCTTGAGTCACTGTATGCGCGTTTTTCTGTGTTAATTAATTATGAGAAAATAAATGAAAAAGCTTTTGAAAAAGTAGGTATATTTACGCTTTTATATAAATAAAACAGAGCAAGCCAAAAAATTTCCGCAATTCTAATTTTAACCGTGAAATGTTTATACACAAATCTAAATACAATCCGCATGAAAGGTTATAAATTCAAATGAAGCTCTATTATTTCAATGTAAATTAATCTGTTGGGCAAAAGTAAATATTTATAACATCCTAAATAAATATTTTCTCGAGTGAAACATGATAAGACGTCAGTTGCGTTGAAATATGAGCAAATACTTATAACAGAAGGCTTGACTATTATAGTGCTAGTGAAAGCGGAAAATCTTAATTAACTCATCACGTCTGACCGGTTGGCTTGGTTGGTAGTGGCCCTGCCTTCCAAGCCAGAGGTCGTGGGTTTGATTCCCACCCGGGGCAAGTATTTGTGTGATGAACATAGATGTTTGCTCTGTGTCTGGGTGTTAATTATCTGTATAAGTATTTATTTAAAATTATATATATGTATGTTTATCAGCCATCTGGTTTCCATAACACAAGCGACAGCTTAGTATGGGATCAGATCGTGCCGTGTGTGAAAATTGTCCTAAAATATTTATATTATACCTATTTATATATCATAATATGAATTTCGGAACTACGAGTAGGTATATCCATCCATTTACTTCGTCAGTGGTAGGTACATAATGTAGCTTATATCTATTACTCGGGCATCACGTAGGTACATAACAATAAAAATATAACAAAAAAATGTGACCTCTTTATATAAGTTTGGACAGGAGCTTGTGCTACAGTGGGATGAAATATGTGAAAATAATGTGTAATGGTTACTCTACATCAAATATCTTGGAGCAATGCAGTACTGAGTACAGTTTATTTTACCGTGAAAAAGCAGTAGATACCTACAGCTATGGCATACAGCAATAAATACTTAAAAAAGAAACATTGCTTTTGCCCGCCGGCGAAATATTATTCAAACACGATTCATTAGCTCTTTGAAGATATTTTGCGATTCTTTCACAAAGTCTATGTAGATAAAAATTTCTTCTTTTTCTTTACAAATTCATATAATTTTTCGCTTCTTATCCCACCAAAATCGCACCCTAATGCCGCAGAATGTTAAGTCATGTTGTCTAAAAGCTGAAAGCGCACGATAAATTGTAAATTTTTGCAAACGACATCTCATTTCGGAGAATGGAGACGTTGATGGGACGCTGTTTCTTTTGAACTCAGTGTAGTTAGTTGTGGCAATGAAATGATTGTTCTGATATATTTGTGTATTTGCATAATTAATATTTTCTCGTAATAATGTTGTTTTGAATCGTATCGTTATGAATTTATACACCTACCTGAATTTTAATAAGTAAGATATATAACTAAGCGAAGACGAAGATCACGGAATTATTATATATAGTCTCGGTATGGATGTCTCGGGCTGGCAAGACACAGAAGGCTGATCACCTCACTTGTCCCTAAAGAATGAGATCAGTGAAACAGATGTATGCATAATGCTTCTGCCCCTTACCCTACTCGGGGACACGGGATTTCACTTATAGAAGTATGATAAGCAGTTACATGTCATAGGTAGGAAGTCAGTCTGCAATATGTTAGGTATATGAATTGCTTAAACGAGTTCTCAATTTGTGTTTAATTTTTATATTGATAATTCACATAGCAAGAAAATTAGCATTATTAACATATTTTTATATCATTGAGTTGAGCGTATATCAAAATTCCTTAATTCTAAGTCTAAAAAAGCTAAACGTCCGCGTCGAGGGGTTTTTGCTGTTTACGTAATACACACATTCTTTTTCACAAAAATATTTACTCATTGCAGTAGTTACTACTTTATTTTCTACAAAAAAAAAAAAAAACTGGGGGCTTTTAGTTCACAAGCTTTATAACATGAAATATCAAGGATACACCAAAAATTTGCATGCTCCGGGGTAGAAAGAGACGGGAATTGCCTTAAGCATCACATGATGAGGGGCAAAATGCCAACTACATAATAAAACAATTAATAAGGAGTCCTAAGTCCTTTATACATTTTAGTATCATAAAACTTTGTGTATGGTAAAAGGTAGGAAATTTTTACCAGTAGTTCCTGAGATTAGCGCGTTCAAACAAACTCTTCAGTTTTATAATATTAGTATAGATTAATACAGTATTCTGAGGCGATATTTAAGTATTATTAGTTTTTATTGCGAATAATTCTTGTTGAAATCTAAAGCCCCATTCGTGTAATGTAACAAAGGGGAAAGACATTGCATTTACCTCGGGCTCGTGGATGGTTTTATTTGAAGTTAAAGCTCATAATGGCTTCGTGTCAGGAAAATTAAACCGTTTATGTATATAGCCTATAGGGAAGTTAGTTGTTTGGTTTGTTACGTTTCTTTCTCTATGAGAGTTTATAATTAAGTTTTGAAGAAGTCATCGGCAAGACTACATAAAAAATTTGAAAATAAAAGACAGACTCTCAGATCAAAAATTGAATTATTTCTAACATTCAGAAAAACAAAAATCTTATTTATATACTTAACACTTTATTATCCATGAAGTAAAATACAGAGAAAATAAACAATATGATTCAATAATGATATAAATCGAGGGGGGGCCTTATCACTGTGCTGAACTCTACCAGACTGCAGACAAGCACATAAGAAAATTTTGGTTATAATAATTTTAACATAATAATATACATACATATTATAAAAGCTATTACACTAACAGTAACTGTTTCATTTAAAAATATAATGTTAAACTAAATTAAATTAAAACCGTCTAAATAAGATGTCTATATCATCGTGTATGTACACTGTACAGTGTACGTACTACGTAGTACGTGGCGTGGTTTCTAAGTCAGGAAGTAGACAGAATATGAATGACTTGTATACGAGTATAATGTGCTTAACATTTAGACGTGAATACATTTTCATAGCACTGAAGGGAAATTTTAGGATTCATTAAGACGTGTATTATTATGAGGCTTTGTTATTAGTGTGTTAAAACTGTTTATCTTGCCGTTTAATTAGGTACTAGCTATGTCCTACAAAAATGGTAAAATTTAACTGTGTTTAACCTGGTAACTTCAACTATTTTCATGCTAAATTTCATCCAAATCCATTTCAATCACTACTTTAAACTATTTAAATAAATGCATAGGTATTAATTATATACTTTGATACTTCTATTTACATCATACTTACCTAATTTATAACTAATTTATCGCTTATATAAGAATCACTCTATGTATAAATAATAAAAAGACGTGTGGCACTCGGGGACTGCCGCGGTAAAGCTATTGCATGCTATGCCTTCAAGCCACACCTCCGCGCCCGTCGGAGTGGGGAGCGTGAGGTTTTTCGTTATGCAATTTCTGGATTCGGTCCCCGCACTCAAGGCCCGCGATAGAAGCTATGCAATAGCTTAATAAAACTGCATCAAAATCTATTGCATAGGTATTAAGCATACGTAAGGACTGACAGACAGTGACTTTATGTAGGTACCTATAAATCTAAATTTTCATAAATAAAATAAAATACAAACGTCATTTCCCAACATATACATTACAGAGGCCTCGCCTCAATAAATCCACACAGCAGTTAATATAAATAATTCCGCCATTTTCTCGTCAAGTCCCGTAATGTTGGTATTAATGAACTCGCTCAAACAAAAACCATTAACATCTATTAGTGACGGAATAAAACTGTCACCTGCAGTGAATTAGAGGTTCGAGCACCCTTGGGTGTGTGACAAGGTCGTAATATACTAGCTACGCGCCCTGGGTTCGTTTGATGTTGTGTTATTTATTAAGAAGTCATCAGGTAACGAATGTATCCTATGTGATTCCGTTGAAACTTGAAACATAATTTTATTTATTTTGTTATATTATGTAGGGAAATAAAGGAAATGTTGTCAACTTTTTGAACATGTTGACAAAATTTCCTTGTAGGTAAACTACGAAATTGGTACTCAATATTTTCCGTCGTAATATCCATGAATAATTTAGATGAGGCTACACAAGTTAGATAGTAAATTCCAGTCAGATCTTCGAGATCTTCGAGATCTTCGAGAGAGCTATTTCTTTAACTTTAGACAAAGACACCCAAGAACCACTTCAGCGTGCAATTTAGTACTCTCTAGTAATAAGATTATCGATTTAAAATTAATAACACTCAAATTAAACCTATAAAACCTCTCATTCCATTTGAATTTAAAAACATAATTTAATACAATCGGCTCTATTGAGGTCACAGTGCAACGTTGGATTAACTCGATGTTCCAAATTTCATAAGCCTAATTGATTAGATTATTAGCATTGACTAAATCAAATGAACATCCACAAATCAGTAGAACACCTGCAATAAATCCAATAATTTACTACTAACATCAAACCATTTAGGGAGTATTTACTCGAGAACTTCCCTAATTGCACCGTTTGTTACGAGTGGAGTCTCATTGTGGATTTATTATTCCCTTAGTTTTATTTAAGTTCATGTGAAGATATATTTTTGTCTTTACTGCAGTTAAATCATAAGCTAATATTGATAGTTGTTCTGTAAAAAAAAAGAAAAAAAGACGTGTGGCACTCGGGGACTGCCGCGGTAAAGCTATTGCATAGCATGCCTTCAAGCCACACCTCCGTGCCCGTCCGCGTCGGAGTGGAGAGCGTGAGGTTTTTTTTCGTTACGGAATTTCTGGATTCGGTCCCCGCGCTCATGGCCCGCGATAGAAGCTATGCAATAGCTTAAAAACAAGGTACCTAAGTAGGTATTCCTTACTAACAGCTCTTGAGCTCTATCATTCGGGTTTTACAAAAATGATGCAAGTAAAACGAATTTAGTGATCTAGTTAGGTACTCAAGAGATAGTTGCTCCTGAGTACTAGTTACACCTATATTATTTTTAATTTAACCTTAATTCTGATTTTTCACCTCGAATAAATAATCTACATTTCTTATAAAATATATTTGAAACTGGGTACAGTAAACAGTAATTGCACATGTTTTCAATCAGACCAACAACGATGAATCTATAGTCTAATATTATAAAGCTGAAGAGTTTGTTTGTTTGTTTGTTTGAACGAGCTAATCTCGGGTCCGATTTGAAAAATGATTTCAGTGTAAGATAGCCCATTTATCGAGGAAGGCTATAGGCTATTTATCATCTCGCTAAGACCAACAGAAGTGGAGCACTGCGGGTAAACCCGCGGAGCGCAGCTAGTCATACATATAATCGGACGCGTGAGATTCTGACCTATGTCACACACATGTTCATAAGTTTACCTTTTTGTAAATAATTTAAAAGGTCTTGGAGTCCACAGTCTAGATTCTATTATTAGGTACCGATAACAATAATTTCAATCAATAAACTAACTTGAGAATAGATTAATAATTATTATTACCTACGTACTGCGTAGGTACCTACTATGGTAAAATCTATTTATTTTTTGCAGGCTCTAGGAGACTAACTACAAGCTCTAGCAATGTATTTGTTTGTTAACTAATAAGCTCTTTTTTGCTCACCCACCTCCTTTTAACGTCTCTCCTTACATAATATTACATACGGTGGCCTGGAAGAGATCGCTACCTAGCGATAAGGCCACCGTTTGTACACATTATTTTCCTATTATCTGTACTTTATGTGTCTCTATTTATTTTGTGTGTGCAATAAATAATTAAATAAATATAAATAAAATAAAATAAAGCTCTTTATTAAAATTGTATCATAATGTTTTCTCTCAACAACTTCAATATAATCTTGCTTGTTTTATTTCTACAACTAAGACATATTTAGATAAGTCTATTATCTATAGTATAAAGCTGAAGAGTTTGTTTGTTTGTTTGAACGCGCTAATCTGGGGAACTACTGGTCCGATTTGAAAAAATATTTCGGTGTTAGATAATAATAATAATAATAATTAACTCTTTATTGTACACCAAATAAAACAATACAAAAGGAATAACAGCAAATAGGATTATTGTACAATAGGCGGTCTTATCACTAACAAGTGATTTCTACCAGACAACCTGTGATCAAGGAAATGCTGGAAGATTATAATTTTGGAGGTGTAAAACAAAGCAAGAACAACTTTTAAAATAAGTACCTGTAGATAAAATAATAAATAATATAAAATATACAATATATAATATATAAATAATATTTAATAAACATACATATATATCATAAACATACATACATATTATAAACATACATACATAACAATATATTAAGTATGTGCATAAGCGTTAAAAATATAAATACAAATGACTTTACAGCGAAAGATAATAATTTTTAACCAGTCTATCAAAGGAAGATATTGTTTGGGCGTGTTTTATTGGATTAGGTAAAGCATTCCAAAGATTTATTGCACGTACTGTGAAAGAAGAATGATAGAAATCTGAATGATGAGATGGAATCAAAAGAGAGAGATTATATGTAGATCTCAACACAAGGCTATGGGAACAAAGAAATTTAAATCTCTCCTTTAGATAGATTGGTGTTCTGACATCAAATAGAATGCAGTAAAGAAGATGAAGAATGCGTGCATTCCGACGAAGGCGTATAGGTAACCATTTCAGTTTGGTACGGAAGGAGGATACATGATCATATTTACGCAAACCGAATATGAACCGTATGCAGAGGTTTTGAACACGTTCAAGAGCATCTAATTGCTTTTCATTAAGGTCGGGATAGGCGCAGTCACAATAATCAAGGATAGGGTGAAGCAATGATTGTACTAGCTCAACTTTAGTGGGAATTGGTAGGACATTACGTAAACGTCTAAGTGAAGCGGAAGAGCTAAAAACTTTTTTTCGCAATTCCTGTAGCTGTTGTGACCAGGAAAGTGTTTGGTCCAGATATATGCCAAGGTTTTTAACAGTGGAACTGTATGGAATAACGATCCCATCAACAGTAATCTTAGGAATACCAACCCAGTCAATTTTGTTAATGAAGTGACGACTTCCAATTATGATGGTTTGAGTTTTAACTGGGTTGATATTCAAACCATGTGTTTTGCTCCATTGGATTATTGTAGACAGGTCATTATTGGTTTCACGTATAGCATTAGGTAGGTTTTCAAAAGACGAGTGCGTGTAGATTTGTAGATCATCCGCGTATAAGTGATAGAGAGAGGAAATGTTGTTTGAAATAGAATTTATAAATAAGGAAAATAAAAGCGGAGACAGTACGCCACCCTGAGGAACACCAGCAACGATATCACACCAGGATGAATAAGAATCGTTGTTGTAGACACGTTGACGGCGTCCCCGTAGGTAACTATACATCCAATTACTTGCAGATTTTGATATATTTAGAGAGGATAATAAAGCTAACATTATGTCATGATCTATAGAATTAAATGCGTTGCTAAAGTCAATCAAAGTGAGCAGAGTAAGTTGCCTATTCTCCATTGCCATACGGATATCGTCAGTGATTTTAACTAAAGCAGTAGCCGTACTATGACCGGGACGGAAACCGGATTGGAAAGGATCAAACAGCTTGTTGGAATTTAAAAACATAGTTAACTGTTCATTAACAAGGCGTTCGAGATACCTCATTAATCGAGGAAGGCTATAGATTATAGGCTATCAATAATATCATCTCGCTAAGACCAACAGGAGCGGAGCACTGCGGGTAAAACCGCGGACCACGCTAAGACGTAGTAGTGTATAAATCCTAAACATTTAGAAGTTAGTGATCTGAACAAACATACATGAATCTCTCCTTTTCGTACTCGAGCAATGTATTTAATTTATATCAATGTACTTTCATTCCAATTATGCGAATCTTTTGGTTGGACGTCGTAAGTTGTAGGTGAGACAGGTAGAACAAGCTTGCCAAAAGTTTTATTAAATTGCATTGATTATATTGATCAGTTGAATCTCAGAAGCCGGAGTAGACCAAGCTTATTTGTATATAATATTTATTGGCAATTTATTTATAAATAATGCAACTTTGTATAAATAGAGTTATCTTAGGGTCGAGTCAGTCACCCTGTGTGAGATGAAGATATAGGACACTTTGAATAAAATAATTATTATTATATTTATTATATTTTAATAATGGATGCTGAAAGACTACCTCTGCTTTATGAAGCGCGGAGGAGACATACAAGGTAGGGTAAACCGCTTTTATTTCTTTAGAGACTACCTCAATAAGTAACTCATTTATTTTATAGCAGTATAGGCTATCTATAATATTAATTTTACAATTGTGGAATTTACCATTCCTGTTTTAATAAATAGGATATATTATAATCTTATTATATAATCTTATTTATGTAACTGATGTGAGAAAATAAACTCTTTTTTATTTTTTATTTATTATTTTTAATTGATTTAATCAAAAATAATAAATAAAAATGGGTCATTCGTCTTTAAATTAAAATTTAAATCAAAATTTTATAATATAATATATTATATAATTTTATTCTTTACTATAATAAATAATTAATATTGTATTTTATTCATCCTTATACGTATAGATTTAATTTTTCAAAAACGATTTGCAAAATTCTTTCGGTGTTAGATAGCCCATTTATCGAGTAAGGCTATAGGCGATAATAGATAACTATAATACATATTATAATATCATTACCTCATTACGCTAAGACCAACAGGAGCGGAGCCAAGCGGGTGAAACCGCGAAGCGCAGCTAGAATATTATGTATAATAAATTACCTACCTAGTTACCTATCTAGTTTATTATCTATCTATTTCGCACAAAAACAGTCAGACAGAATAGTATTACATATTTATATTAGAACATAGATATATAAATGTAAAATCTTTTAAGTGTATTAAAAGCTTTGCCCTTTCAAAAATAGCGGTACGTTGACCTTTAGAGAAGCAAGTTGCAGTTTTGAATTTTGATACACAATTTCACTGTTTTAGAGGACACTTTTGAATAAATTATTTCGTATAATGTTTCCTTATAGCTGATGTAAGTGCTAAAATATGTATCTATAAATATCACAGTATTTATTAAAATAGATCTGGAAATGTAAAAAAAAAAATGTACGAGAAGTGAATTAAGTATCACTGCTATAATACATAAATATATTGTTATGGTAGAGTTTAATGAAATTTCCTTAAATCACAGCTCTCATTCCGCACATTAGGACATTTGAAATAACACTGACAATTGACATACTATTGGAACACTCCAGATAATATCAACATGGAACATTCTAAATTACTACCTTTTTATGTAATTTGTTCCAGACCGCTCTCAATCGAAGAAGTACGCAGATCCCAAAACCAACAACCCTGGAGGCGCGCTCAGTATTTCATAATAGTTTTTTTCTGGGCGACCATGGCCACGTTCCTATCTCTTGTGGTCTGCATTCTGATGACCAGCGCGTGTTCTCTAACGGCGAAGGTGCCCAGTGTTCCGCCAGTACATTTAACGTTTGCACCACTTATGTCGCGGACTTTACAATAGATTTTAGTTGATAGATATTTAGGGAAAACATTATGATAATATGGAACAACGGAAAACATATTTAAGATATAAGATGTTCTATTTATCGGTTAAATAAGCTACGAAATAACTATAGCTTTATATGCAGCATTGAATTTTGTAATAAGCCTAGCAGGTTTCCAAGTAATGCTTGTGTTAGTATTTAGCATTATTAAAGCTTCACGCGTCCTACGTACATTGTTTGCTCGTAACTAAATCAGTATGTTATAGTTGGACGCGTGAGGGGTTAAGCATTCAACAAACTTGTCGATCGTTATATACATAAAAATCAGTCCAGCCCTTTTTTTATGTTACCTGAACGTTTATGTATCACATGAAAAATATTAGAATTTAGAAGGAATAGTTGGAATAATATGTACTTATATTTTAAAATAAGATCCAATTCACTAGTCCAACAAACTTATTATCAGGAGAGTGACATTATCAGAAGTCTATAAATAATTGTACAATTATTCTATGATATTTAACCTACATAATGAAATTAGCCATATAATGTGGCATAATGATTGTAGAAATAGTACATACAGTTATGAATGAGCACATGTCTAAATGTATTCATCTTGTCGCAATGTGCCCATTTTATATTTTTAGAAGTAAATATTATCGTATAGGAGGTAGCAACGTTGACAAGAGAGAATTTTAGTATAGTTGGTTCTTTGATATGCTGTTCCTCTTGCTATTTCGGTTATAGTCCGGGCTGTCTGGCTGGCCGCAGTGGTTGCGTTTATTAGTGCGCATCTTATCTGCACAGGAAAATATCCTTAATTTAAAGTCATTTTTTAACGCGTAATTTTTAATCTTTTGCCTTTAGATAGATCCATCAGACATAATTTTTTTATTGCAAGACGTTTTTTTCGTTGTTAAATAGGTGCCAGACGCAATTTTTATTTCAAAATAATTAAAATATCATCGAAATAAGTGAAATTCCATCAACATGAGTCCCCGTGAAGGATAAGTAATCACTGTGTTACTTATACTATATATAATATTCATTTTACTATTTACAATTTTTTTGCAACAATCTACCATGGTGCCTCCTTTTCCCAACGAACCTCAAATAGGACGTTAAATGTAAACTTGATAAAAACCAAATACATATCATCAAATTCATATTAATACCCAAAACTGTAATAAATATGAAAGCATCTATTAAAAATATTAGTTTACTAATTATTTAATATAAGTATTAAAAAAGGATAATATAATATAAGTAATAAAGTTATTAGTTACTTATCTTTTAAGCGGACTCATGTTGATGTAATTTCACTTATTTCGATGACATTTTAATTATTTTAAATAAAAAATTGCGTATGGCACCCATTTAACAACGAATAAAACGTCTTGCAATAAAAAAAATATGTCTGATGGATCTATCTAAAGGCAAAAGATTAAAAATTACGCGTTAAAAAATGACTAATGTTAAGTATATCTTCCTGTGCAGATAAGATGCGCACTAATAAACGCAACCACTACCGCCAGCCAGACAGCCCGGACTCTAACCGAAATAGCAAGAGAAACAGCATATCAAAAACCCAACTATACTAAAATGACTTTTTTTAAAACGTTGGTAGCTCCCGTACCATTAAATGCCCAAAGAAATCCCAATAGAAACCTATTATGTATATTGAAAGGGTAAGTACTAACCTTGTTACCTAAGTCTAGGAACTACTTACTACAAGTAGTAATAGAGCACTAACTAGTCGTGTTTATGCTTTAACCAAAAAGCTTATGGCAAGGATTTTAAAATAAATCTTTCAAAACCAGTCTAAGAGTTAATGGATAAGTTGTTGAAATAAAACTAATTGTAACATAAATATTGTATTTTATTCATCCTTATGAAGTAACAATCATTAAATAAACTGAAATCAATATTCAACTATATCATGAAAACATTCCTTGGATAATTATTTTTATACATTCACTATAAAAGTTTAAAAACTAATTTAGTGGCTTGAACCATGGGCTATTTTATGAATTTCGTATTTTTCTACTGTATCAATATAAATTTGTCTTAAAAAGTACAATTTTTAAAGTCTTTACAGTACGATTCAAACTTAATGGCGGCTCGGAACATCATATGATCCGATGCGCAGAAAACAATTTTAGGTATTAGCGGGACGTTAGTGGACCTGTGCGCACCCGCACTCGCACCTGCTCCTAAGGCCGGTTGCAGAGCTTCACCGACCATCAGTGCGTACGTCAGTCGCGCTTGTCATATTATGTATGGAAATACGCGTGCGTATGGTCGGTCTAGCTATGAACGGTTTTATGAATTTCCATACATATGACAAGCGCGACTGACGTACGCACTGATGGTCGGTGAAGCTCTGCAACCGGCCTAACTTCCGAACCGCCATTAAGTTTGAGTCGAACTGTACCTGCTTATTAAATGGATAGGTATAAATCTAGTTTCTTCGTTTAGTACCATTTTTCAGTTATACTGATTAGAATTACATTTATAAATAATAGTTATAGGCACGTTGTAATACTGGCTCATTATTTGAAATGAAATGAAATGAAATGAAAATACGTTTATTTGGCAATCAGTAAGACACAATCATCACAAAACATTAATAAAAGCAAAACAAAAACATACAAAAAAGAAATGGAAAACAATAAAAAAATAAAACAATGTAATATGAAAGTGCCCCGGTATCACCAAAAAGGATCAAGTTCAGCATGTGCCAGGCATATTATGCCTGGCGCTGGTTTTCAACAAGATCCCTTTAAGATCCGACTCACGGATGTGAGACGACGCAATGATAATAATAATTAAAATAGTGTTTATAATAAGTAGGTAATGCATTTTGAGTGTATGAAAATTATATATATATATAAATATAAATATCACAAATAATTAGAAAATAATATAATAAAATAATACAATAAAACAGTTATACATATATACATTACATTATACTTACATCATATTAAATTACACGCAGGCCTAAAATAAAGAAAATTGACCCATGCTACAAACACATCAAATATTATAATAATAAAATTCAGTGAAAGAACAGAACACGAAAACAGAAACAGAAACTAGACACTAGCTTATCCTACGCTGCTCATCGATTAAGTAGTTTCTAAGGTGTTTCTTGAACGTGTTAATATTAACCAACAACCTAATCGGTGGGGGCAAGTCGTTCCATATTTTTGATGCTGCATAGCGGAAGCTGCCTCTAAAAGTAGTCGATTTATGCTGAGGAATAATAAGTGGCTGAGCGCAACTTCTGCATGCAACATCCCGATTATTGGCTGTCCAGTTTAACTTTTCATAAAGGTAAATGGGCGTACGGGTCTTGATAATCCCAAACATAAGGGAAGCCAGATGCAATTGGCGCCTTGCCTTTAGCCTGAGAATTCCATGCTTATTTAAGAATGGCGTGACGTGACTACGTGGTGGAATTGTGTAACAGTAGCGCGTACACGCATTCTGTACTCTTTGTACGAGCCTTTCGGTTCTGGCCAGGAGACGTGGACCGTAGACAGTATCACCGTAATTAAGTTTAGATAGAACCAAAGATTCTATCAAACGCACTCGAAGGTCCTCCGACAGGTATGGACGCACTCTATACAAAGTTTTTAAACGGAAAAAACAATTACTAACTGTGTCAGTGATATGTTTCTCATATCTTAGTGAGCTATCCACATATAGACCTAGATTGCGCGCCTCGTAAACTCTCTGGATTGTCTTACCTACGATTTTAACATCAAAAGGTGGCATAGATGTGATATACTTTTTTGCACCGAATAACATATACTTTGTCTTATCAGGATTTA
>CAJQZM010039788.1:0-35164 GCA_907164665.1 Colias nastes
CAGAGCTATTATTTAAGTAACAAAACTGTTATTATAAGAACGAAGTTAATATTCATGTAATGCAATATAATTTTATTGGTTATCGATCTCTTATTTTACACACAGCCTCACCTACCATATTGTGTGCGTGACTTAATTTATATTGTATTATGTCCCTACATTATAATCCTTAAAGTTAAATATAATAATCTCAGATTATAATGGAAGCGTCAAAGGAATATTTATTACATGACCAAGGAATTTTTGACCAAATAATGTTTTTCGCGCTATTGAGTGCTTATTTTCCGTCTTAATTTTGTATTTTCGAAATTAATTATGGAATTATTTTCTTTATTTCAAAAATGTTCCATATTAATTGCAATAGTTCATCAATATACTCGTCTTAAAATTTCGTTTAGTTGTCCTTCATCCATCCATAAGTAGGTGTTTGTAAAAATGGCCAATTTTTGGCGCGAAATTTTTACAGGTTACAAATAAAACTTGAGTATGGTATCAAAATAAAGCAAATTGCAATGGGATAATAATAAAATTATTAAATATTATTCTTATATACAGCAGCCGTGTTTTTATTTATAATAATTATTATGTATAGCAAAACTATTGAATGACATTAGACCAACGACATGTGATTTATCTTAACGTTGCTTATTATGCAACTGTTACAGCACAGATAACACACAACGAGATGATAGATAAAACAAGAATAATAATGTTTTATATATTCATTAATCGACTTACAAGAAGAGCAGAATGGCTCCCAATTTATTACAAATACTTATATTTAAAATACTTCTGAGTACGGTGAGTGATTTGCAAAATATTTTATGATAACAGGACAGACTAGAAAATTCCTTTTTGTAAGAGCTTTTTTTTAAGTCATCATTTTAAATTATACCTACTTTTATAATGTTCTTTTTCTACAAAGAAGATGAACTAGCGAAAAAAATCTGGCGTGTCTCATTCAACCTAAAACTTTATAATTACGTACGAAGCACAAATTTTACTCATAAGCATTTGTTATTGTATGACGTCAAATAACTTCTTAAATGATACATCATAGCTAATAACGGAAAAATAATTGTCTTTATTCTTTCTATTGTATTATACATGACATTACTATCATTTTAAATCAATCATAAAATTCATTTCTTTTACAGATCACCTGCAACTACGTGTACCAGTATCCAACGAGCCAATACCCACAACAATCATATACGCCATACCCTACACCACAAACGTACCCCAAACAAACATTCCCAGACTACAAAACATATCCCAATTACCAACCATACCAAGCGCAAGCAAACTTCGTATATCCAAAACCAGAAAGCACGCCACCATGTTCTACACCAAAACCATTGATTCCAGAACCAGTTTTACCAATAGTACCTACGCCATCGCTAAAAGAAAAGCCAAAGACTCCAGGATTCGATAGCAACGTCCTAAACAATCTAGCTATAGCATTACAATTGTTAATAGTCAGTAATATTATAAACAATCCACCATCTGAAACAAACTCTGGATCTCTCATGGACAATTTCCCTGTAATGCCTTGTAAAGAATTTGAGAATACACCGTTTAAATCAATAATAGATGCTATGCCAGATTTCCAACGCATGACACCTCCTAATTCGAAATTTCTAGGCGAAACAGATGTCATGTCGTCGTTTGGTAATTTTGGCTCTTTTCCTAAACCGAGGCCTAGTGGTCTAATGTCTCCGTATGAAGCTATTACATCCAATTCTTTCTCTGATAGACCTAAATATAATTCTATGAAAGATTTCCAAAGTCCCTACTCCGCTATGTTAGCGTTTGACAATAATAAAGATTTGTTCTCTATGTCTGATCTGTTTCAAAATTGAAATGGATGTGTGAAATTAATTCTAGTGTGTAATAGTGCAATATTTATTTTGTATTAATAAAGATTAAATAAGCAATGTTCGTTATGTTTTATTTCATAAAATACATATTTTTTAAATACTATATCATAGAACGAAAGTCTGTTATGTGCTTGTTATTTATGTTGCTATAATATGACTAAGTTTCCACAATAATTTCAAGTCCATTTTATAATTAAAAATATAGAAGCATTATTTTGAACGAACTAGTACAGTTCCAACAAATTTAATATTTAGTACTATAGCATTCAATCTATCCATTTTTCTATTCTGGAAATTTCTCAGTTGCAAAAAATTGTAAAATTTTGATAGTATTGGTTTATTTCACCCATCTATAATAGTGATGAATTATTTTTGTAGGTATTAAAATAGTATTTCTATGTACTTTTATGTATATCGATAATTGCAATAGGCTTTTACTTATTAGTTTTGATTAAGTATATCATAAGCCTTGTCATTACAGGAAATATTAAGGAATTCTTATATTTCTTTACGATTCTCAGTACCAATACTCACGTGCATGTAACACTTTTGAAATCAGTATCTAATATTAGCTAATAACCTATATAAATTAAATGTTTATATGTCAGTATATCACTTATTATTAATTTCACCTGCAATGGGTTTTAAATTTGTTTTATTTGCACTATCCGTGCTTATTTATCAGGTATGTGTAATAAAGTCCCCTTTTATATGAAATGGAATTAAGATTTTTGCTATTATAGCCTTTCTAGGCAAAAATTATCTCATTATTCATTCAGTTTAGTGAAATATACTTCTTCTTTGATCATTTCTTTTCAATTAATTCATGTTGAAATTTGAATATAAAATTCTATCCTTTAATGTAATTAAAACGAATGTAAATAATCAGGAGCTAGAGCTTTATCAATTACTCAGAAATATATCAAATATTACGCAACCCTTTCATGTAATTTCGATTTATTATCTACATCTGATTACGTAAGTCATATTTCATAGGAACATTCCAAATACATTATAGTATTCAAATATTTTATCAATATCTTTACAAACAATTTTCTTTTACAGGTCAATTCTCAACGATGTGGCTGCCCAGGGCCTGCACCAACAGTTATTTCTGCACCACAAGTTATTTCACCACCAGTAGTAGCTACTACAGTAATCGATAATTCTGTATCAAACGCCTTAGCGAATGCTTTACAACTCCTTATTGTTAGCGATCTAATTGAATCCACGTTAGGTCCTGCATTATGTTCTAATCTAAACGTACCCATCATAGAATCTCCATACTGTGGACAAGTCGAATACATACAGCAGGAATACATTACGCCGTGTGGACCAACTGTGGAAGTATTACAGCCTTGTGGCACACCAATGGTTGAAACATTAACTCCTAACATTTTTGGTGGTTATACCGAATCCTTTTCACCTCTCTACGGCGGTCCTATTCTAGAAAGATTATCACCAAGATTGCCTCTATGTCGATCTGGACCACTCATAGAAAAAATTCAACCTAACATTTGTGGAGGTTACACAGAAACTTTTTCACCTGCTTTCGGTCCTGGACCGATCATTGAAACGATTCAACCTAACATCTTCGGAGGTATAACTGAGACGATTTCCTCTTTATACGGACCTCAGATTGTTGAGCAAATCTTCCCAAACGGTTGTGGTTTCACTGAGACGATTTCACCAAACTATTGTGGAGGTGTTACTGAAGTAATCACACCAAATTATTGTGGTGGATTAACTGAAGTTGTTGGGCCAACTGCGCAGTTTATACCCAATTACTATGGTGGTGTAACTGAAATTGTTTCCGGACCTCCAATGGCAGCTGAAGTATGTTTCCCTTCATCGATCCCTGCGCAACTAACTTGTAACTTTGGGTACAATGTACCCGCTAACACGCCTTGCGTCAATTTTAATGTAGAGCCACTACCATTTGAATCCTGCAATAATTTTGGAAAATCGTTTTACTACTGATTATTTTAAGTTTTGATTAAGAATTAATAAATTATAATGTGATTCTAATTTATATTCTTTCAATTGTTTTTTTATTCAATAAGCTTTCCCATCAACTTATTTAATATACTTTTTGACGTGACAACGTCTTATAATTCGATAAAGCCGGCTGCACGCACGAAAAAACATGACTCATGCGGCGTTACCTCGCTCTGACTCATCTGAGGCGTTCCATGTAAGGCTTGAAGTGCGAGCGAGAGCGCGGAACGAGCGACAAAGAAGCACAATCGGACGTTGTCACGTTCAATTATCGTCAGTAAACCGACTTTACAGACAAGCAATTTTTTAATTAAACTACTATCAATTCGTTATTTATTTTTATCGACGGAACCTTAGCAAAGTTACACATACATTCATAACATAAATAAGAATAAAGAAAACAAATAACATCAGATATAACAATTTATTGCTACAAATAAATACTTAATAACAATGACATAAATTAATTACTGAACATACTTAATAAATTAAGCAATCCTGAATTAGGACATGAATTAGGTGATGATAATGTATTACTATATCCAGTTACTACACTCTGTTGACCAATAACATTCGGATATGACGTAGATGTAATAACTGGTGATAAAGATGGAGAATTAGAAAATAATGGATTAGAGCAACCACATGAAAAAGTGGGTGATGAAATAGCTTCATTTAAGAACGGTGAAGCTAATTGCAACGCTAGATCAGGACCACCTTTGTGGTTCTGTAGCAAATTACATACAATCATCAATTGTAATGTATTGGCTAGGTTTTTGCATACAGATGGTGTGCAATCTGTTACTATAGTGGTACTTGGGGTTGGTATTATTTTTGGGGGAACAGGGGATATAGGATTGTAGTCTATTGTGTAGGGAATGTTTAATGGTTGAGATATGAAGTTTCTAGGCGCTTCTATAATCTTTTCTGGTATGTGCCGGTTGAATAACATATTGGGCTGGATTCGGTTCATGTTCTGAGATTTGGCTAGCTGTAATAGAAAAGGTTAAGGATTAGTATATGCGTAATAGGTTATATTAATGAGGAAAGACGCAGACAGTATGTATTATTGTTATTTGTGTAATAGTGTACACTAGAGTTAAATACGTAGTATAACGATAAATTTTATTTGTGAGAAAAATGTAACGATATATGCCTGTATTTCCCACGAGAAAATTGAATAGAATTTACAAATTTCATATTGTATTACATTATAATAGTATGCTATACAGATCGCAGTGATTTATTTTCAAGGTTTATAATTTAAACCATTAATTTAAACCAAACTACATATTTTAAACATATTGCTAAAATAATGCCGCGGGAAGCAACTATCTTGCAACATTAAATATTCATAACCTCTTGAGTAAATCCTTAGTGAAATTTATAGGTAATCCACAGAAAATTACTTTTGTGAGATAAAAAGATTTATATCTACATTATACTTTGCCGGATATTGCTGGAAGATTGTGAAAATATTCGACAAAGGAAATAATGTTGGTACTTTATATTATTTTTGTGGTAAAGAAATTTTCATCAATGTTTGACTGAATTATGTCATGATTATGTTGTGTGGAATTGGCAGATAATTTTTTTTTTTACAATGTTTTATGTTTTTTAGAAGTACTATTTTTTTTTTGTTATCATGTAATGCTTGATCTTTTTGTTGTTGAAATATTATTTAGAGCTATAGAAAGCATTCGTACCGCAACTGCAAAAACATGACGGAATTTAAAATCCGTACTTTTTTAAAGACGCTTCTCTTACAACTTAAATATCAATAGGTACCTACCTACATAATTCTAATTATGCAATTTTTACGTAATAGAGATAAATATAATTACCTCTAATTTAACAGCCACCAGACACAATGCAATTAAAATCCTCTTCATTTTTAATTAACTTTAAGATATATTTCACCTGTTTGATAAAAAATAAAAAGAAACATTGTATTTATTGATGTATAATCTGTGACGCGTGATCTATCTTAAATCAATCTTAAATTGAAGGGATTGTAAGAATATATTTTATCTGTAATCTATTTAGTAACTTCGATGAAATGAGATTTTAGCGATGTTTTGTAATCAAATAACGTTGAGAGAAAGATACCTTTTTTAGACATTGAGTATTTGCAATGTACCTACTATACTAAACAGATCGTTTTGAAAAGCAAACATTTTGCAGAATTTTCGTTATGATTCATTATCATTAAAAAAGTTTTAATTATTAGTTCCTACTGTGGTCCTAAGAATATAAATGTGTAGAATTTGTTCATTGAATTGTTATATTTTAATAAAAAATAGGGTCCTGTGTTTGTATATTTTAATCTGCAGTAGGTATCGTTGTCAGTAATAAGCGATGGTTTTTTAAGCAATTGAAAGACCTATGAATCTTAATTTTACCGAATTTTTATCTTGAATTTCGTATCTAATTCAAGAGGAACGTTGATAATAATCATGTAAGTACATAATGTATGGATAATGTATGGATATTTTGTGCAACTAATAACCGTATTATTTTATAATGTATTTATGTAAATTTAAAGCTATAGGTAGGTGTATGTCTGAACTATGTTGTTGTATGTAGGTATATTGTGTAGAGAAAATAGGACCTTTTGTGTTAGACATGATTCATACTGCCTTATTTTTCATATTTCACACAAAATAAATTACAAAGCCTTTTATATTTGCGTCAGTTCTTTTTTGTTGCAGTCAAACACAATATTATTATTAACACACTACATACCTATAAGTTTTTTATAATAATTACCAATGCTTCCATTGACAATTTCATAATTTTAAATTGCTAAATGTATGATTTTGTTGCGATAAGCCGCGTATTTATTATATGACTAATTGTTTTGTTCAGTTATAAACAGTTATTTTAAAGTAAATTGCCAAAATGTTTCCTGCTAAGTTATTAATCTTTGTAGTTTTAGTCACGTTTACTGATGTAAGATAATTTTACCTGTAATACCAAATAGCAAATTTAAAAATTATAAATTACAATGCATTCATTATATAATTTGTATTTTTCAGGTTGTTCTTACATTGCCATACCCAAATTGCAATCCATGTCCTAAAATCACTTATATGGCAATACCATGCGAATCTGTCATTGCTGTCAAAGAAACTTGCGCGCCAATTTTGCCTGTCAAATGTTGCGAACAACTGATTTTGCCGCCGAAAGCAGTCGAAGTTCCTTGCGGTTTAGGATACAGTTCTGTCGCAGTGCCTGTAGTGGCTGAAGCATATAGCGAAAGATTTTTCACAAATGGTGTTGATGAATTAGTGTACGTTTCTGAAGCTTTAATCCCCGTGTCCCCTCCATGCTCTTGTATAAAACTGGCAACACCAGTGTGTCAAGAATGGTCACCATTAATACAGCCTATAATATTGTAAAGTTTGTTTTATTGGGAGAATGTGTTTTATTCTATAATTTAGTAATATATTTTTCTATACCTACTAATAAAATTGTTTTAATCTACCTATAAGAAAAACGTAAAATAATCGTTGTTACTTAAACATAATGCATATTGTATGTATGTATATTGTATACATCAGCTTCAACATTCAGTAGATATTTTATAATTTATAATATAGCATGTAACTCAAAGTGTATAGGTTAAAAGACAAATGAAAAAAGTTAAAATAGTATCGTCAAAAATATACAGATGATCAATATTCAATATTATGAAAACCATCGATATTTTAAACACAGTTAGGCCCTGCGCAGACGGCACACTTTTTGTGTGATCGAGTCTGCGGCGTACAAAAAGTCTGCATGGCGCGCAAAAAGTCGGTCGCGGATTTTTCACAGACTCAACGCACACGACGCACATCTTCCATCATTTTGTCGGCAGATCTGTAGGGACGTAGACGCTATGGAAATCGTGCAGAGATCACGAAGTATTATTTTGTACATGAAGTACAGAAAAAAGAAGAAGAAATAGAGAATTTTGGGTACATCCTATACTTTCGGAAAGATTACTGAAGGGACAGTTCCATACTAAACATTCAATTCTGAAACAACATCCGGCAATTTTTTTTAATTTTATAAAATGTCTGTTACTACATTTTATGAGTTGCTATTTATTTTGAGACCTGCTTTGACTCATTCAGAAACAACAATGAGGAGGTGCATTGGTCCAGATAATAGATCTCTGGCGCCATGATAATAGATCGCGTGCGTTACGTCCACCCCTAGCTAATGCATATTGCCGACTAAAGTGTGCGCCGTCTGCGTTAGCGCGCGTTGAAGCAAACGTTCAATTCTTTTCACACACTTCTTGTGCGGAGCGGCGCGCCGCGGCGCGGTGCGGTCTGCCCGAATTACACGGATTTTTTGTGCGCCGGACTTTTTGCGCGTCGTGTGCGTTACTGCATATAATTGCATAGGTTCTATTTTCACAGACTAAAAAGTGCGTCACGGATAGTCTGTCGTCTGCGCAGGGCCTTATGATAATATACTGAATACACAGTCTGAATACTTACATGTTACATAGAATACGTTGAAAATAAAATGGATGTTTTAATTTTATTTTTTATGATTAGTATTTCATAGTTTAAGATTTACTTCTCTTAAAATTTTTTTTCACCTTTTCATTCGATTATATTATGTACAAAACATTTTCAATGTAATAACGTAGACAGTACCAACCCATCCTATTTATCATTCCGTGAACTCATCTTAAAGCTTTAGTATAAAATTATTGATCTTATCGATCAATACTTAATCAATATCGAATTAGCTGTACCTAGGTAGTAGAATTAATGTAAAAATAAAAAAATATGTAGGTACAATTTTTTATAGGTAGGTTTTTTGACATTGATAAATTATAGCAGCTTGTAATTTTTAATTCGTTTCATGCACAGAAAATCCTAAATTCCAGAAAACATTATTTTTATTCAGAAAGAAGTCTGATTTATATATATTATATTATGTTTAGGGACTGTAGATAGGAAAGCGCTTGACCACTATCTCCTATATTACTTGCTCTGTGACTATCTCGACTGATGGAAAGCTAAGCTATATTTCGGAATACTATGTTTTTTTGGTATTATAATTTAACCATCCAAATATTCACTACGAGTTAATATTTTAAATGAATGTTACTTAGATAATTATTGAACTTGCGTCTGTTTGCAAAATTTCCTTTGCGTATGAGTAAAAAAAACGAAAACTTCACAATTCACATCTATCATTTCGACTGCGTAAATCGTAATGCGTTTGACACTTGACAGTCGGCTCAAAATTCGAATTGGAATTTATTGTGAGTTAGCCGTGAGTTAGCGGAATTATCGTTGATTATTTGTATTATAATAAAAGTGCATTTAAGGTTTTGCCCTCAAGATGGTTGAGGCACAGAAGTACAGAATTGAGCAAGAAATGACCAATTTGGTCAATGAACTTGACAGGAGTTATTTGCGAAAAATGCAGGTGGGGTTTTAGGTTATATCCTTATCAACATCTTATGTAATAATCCTTATTTATTATTATCCTTATATAAAAGAAGTTCCGTAGCTAGTCCTTAAAGCTTCTGCATATTAATTGAGTATGATGTCCTTTATAAGGTAATAAATATGAAATAAATGAAAATACTTTAAGTTGCATCACAATTAAATCATGGTTATAAGTAAACAATCTTTGAAGTTTATGGAGTACGAACTTAGAACTTAATTTAAATTTTATTAACTATTGGCTAGAGTATTTTATGATAATATATTTAGTATAAGTTGTCTGTGTAGTTGATAAATACATTTTAAGTGGCAATTGAAAGCTGTTTTATTCTTTACCTTGCTTACACCATAGTTTCTTATAAGAAAGTTTTCAAACTTAATGAAGTTCTATGTGGCTTGCTGTACAAAAATAATACAGAATACAGAATTTAAATAGATATTTTAAAATTCGAAATATCAATATAAATCTTGTAGATATTACATTAACTAACATAAAGCAATCAAACACAGCATTATTTGCTCCAAAAACTCAATTCATTTACTTTATTAAGTCAGTTATTCGTAAAAAATATAGATATTTACCGCTAAAACTCAATAAATTAATGTATTTTCAGGGTGATATGCACAGATGTGCGGCCAAATGTTGCGATGATCAGAATTCATCATTGGAGAGAGTGCATGGTTGTATAGAGAACTGCACGTCATCTCTAAACCAGGCTAATAATTATGTTCAGGTAGGATTAATATTATCTATTAGATAAGTTAGTTTGTTAATATTGAATTTTTTAATGCTATTAGAAGAAGTGAAACACTAAAGATATGTACTTATTCTTTTATCCAGCTACCGAATTATTTTCACATAATGTGCTATATTTAAGCTCCAAAACTGTTTGGCAAATCTTATTACAGAACCTTATTGCTTGCACCAGTAGTCTAGTTACTTTTCTATATTTTGAAAGTGTAGTATTATGAAATTTACCGTATTTAATTTATTTAAAAAAAAGTACTTACCATATTCTAACTCCCCAGATTATCATATTTTGTATTCAATAACAAAATCTAATAATTTCAGCATGAAATAAACCTCCTGCAAAACAGACTGCAGCGATGTGTCATGGACTGCAATGACTCAGCCAGGGACAGACTCGGACCTGACCCTAGCCAAGAAACTGTAAGTTCACTCTTACTTTAATAATATAAATTTATAAATGCGGAAGCTTGTTACTTTGTTGTTCATGTAGATTTGATGAAATGATTTTTATGCCTGGCGATAGTTAGGAAGCTAGAGAGTGACATAATCAAAATAAGTTCCCGTGCGAATTTATTTTGATTATGCAGGCAAAGCCCCAGGTGGAAAGCTAGTATTTTTTTAAATTATCTAAATAAAAATAGGAATGTCAATGACCTTTACATGTTAAATACCATTTGTAAATAACAATTTATGTAGAAATCCCTTATACCTATCAATAACTAGTTATTTTTATTTTGTGTGACTCACACATCTTTATTTTACCGTAGACTACAGAAATATACTAATGCTAAAAATAAAATTTATATCCATGGGTTTGAATTAACAGCAATGCCATTATCATGTTGTTAGTTAGATCACATACTCGCTAATAAGTTCTTTATATAAAGCACACAGCACTTATAAATGTTGTTATAAAGCACACACAATGCTCTTTTATATTACGTTTTATATTATTTTTTCCACAGATCGACAAATGTACAATAGAATTTGAGAAGTGCGCAGTGAAATGTGTCGACAAGCACATAGGATTGATTCCCAGTCTAATGAAGACGATGAAATCGGTTCTCGCGAGCGGGAAACCGCCGCCAGTGAGGAACGAATGAAACAGATCATAAATGTAGATTATATACAGATACAGATAAAATATGTCAACCATAGAGTAACTAGATGTGACAAGTGTCATTTGAAAACTATCAATGTATATACTACGAATGCATAATTGTGATTTTTCCTCAGTACAGAGTACGCATTACATGAGCATTAACTTAAACTGATCATCTGTTCAAAACTTGACACAAACAAAATCCGTCCTCACTGGGATCGGGAGTTGCCACTTGAAAAAAGAAGAAGAAGTACTATGTATGGAATATGGAAAAATATGTTTTGAGGAACAATGTCGTTATACTATGTTTTACTAAATTCATTAAAATAAAATAAAGGCGAATATTTTCAACACATTTAAATGCTTGATTAAGTCTTAATAGGTTTTGTATTGCTTTTAAATTAATGAGAGCATTCACCTAATTTTGTCATTAAATTTGACAGTTGTACACACATGTACTATCTAGTTTCTCTATGGTCTCGAAAAATAAACTTTACTTTATTTAATAAAGTTAACTATCACATAAATATACTGCCTGTTTACAGTCTTTCTTTAAATTAAAAGAAATAGAATCAATAAATATTTATCAACTTTTGGAATTAATAAAAAAAATGCTTCAAATTAGTATTTTTGTAATAAGACTGCATGTATTTACAGCCAAAACATATTCCTGTAATTTTTATACATATGCATTTATTGTAGTTTTTTTTGTAAATAAAAATACATTATCACATTAAATGATTAGTACTAAAATACAGTAAATATTATTTGCTAAGACCATGGACCAATATACTCAAGATATTGGTCCATGCTATGCCTTAAAAAAATGTTTATTATACATAGTCTGAGGAGAGATACCTATCTAAACTATTATAAGAACAAATTGTTGTTTATTACAATAATTATTGTTTTTCAAAAACTTACGCATTTTATAATAGGTATCTAGAAGTAAAGAGAGTACCTAACTGAAATCTTAAATATATGATTACATAACTACTATAATGTAATTTACTTTATTGTATCTTGTTTAACATATTTGTTAAGTGTTTTTTTTTTAGTTTAGAGAATTAAATGTTTAATTGAATGCACTGCAGTTTGATTTAATACCCTTTTTCTATATTACCTACACATTTTTTATTTATTTCTAGCCAACTTGTCCTGGCTTCATCAAGTTAAAGATAAAACAACGTTGGAATTAAATTATAAGTGAAAAAAGTGCGTGTGTGCCGAGCAGACGTGTCAGAAGTGAAACTTTGGCTATATTCAAAGATACCAAAATTATCGCCTTACTTCAATTCGTGATGGTATTGCGATGATGCGACCTATAAAATGTTACTCTCAACGCCCCTAAAAAAGTTTCACTTCAAAACACAAATCTATCTTATTTAGTAAGGTAATAGAATTAATAGCTTCGGAATTTTTTTAGATAAAGTCAAGTCTATCAGTGAAAGTCAAGTCAAGTCAATCAGTCAAGATCAGTGAAATGAATTAATGTTTCTAGTTGGAATAATCAGTAAGTATATAACTTCAAAACTTACCGCGCTTTTCATAGTTTCATTTTTAAATATTTATAGGTAATATTTGTTTTTATTTATTTTTTATAAAGAACGAAATGAAGTCACCAGCGGACGAATCCTCTTGCAAAAGCAAATATACATATATATCCTGTGTATTATTCTGGTACCTATATAAGCAACATCACTGCCAACTACTCGTATCTTATTTTACATTCATATTAGTATATATACTCTTAAGATTCATACATCTTTTAGTAGAAATTAAAAGGATATTAGCTGCCAGTATTTTAATTAATGTTCTAAATTATGAATGCGAATAATAGAATTATAACTAGGTATAGGTAATATAATTTTCTTTAAAAATTTATTACCTAATTCATCGTAAGTAACCATATAAAAGGAAACTATTTTGTAATTAAGTTTCAAAATTAATATTGTGTTACTGTGTCAATTGTCGCATGATGTATTTTGTAACAGTTTTATTTCTACTTTGTGGATATGTAAGTATTTTTTTTCGTAATGGCCATGTTTTTAGGTGGTATTGAAGAGTTTTCTTTTTAGGGAGGGAAAACATGCATAATAATTTATTATGCCCTCTCCAGCTTTAACTTAAAAAAAATAATACGTTGGTTTCTTAAAGTAGTATTTACCTACATAATATGAAGATTTAAAAGAATCGTGGAAAACGGTTATTAGTTATTACTTATTATAAAATAATTAGTAATAAGTGTGTATAATTATTGTAGACGGTGCAATGCTATCAATAGGTTTCTTAATAAGAGCTAATCAATATGATAAACCCAAAAAATATATATATAAAAATCCATATACCTATTATTGCAAGTTTTGTTTATAGTATGTATTTGAATGAATCGAAAAAGTTGGCTGTTTATTTTGGCTTAAAATGGATGCACACTATAACATCTGTATTATATTATTTTAGAGTTTACTGAAAGTTTTATTAATATCATTCTTTACAGGGAAATGCGTATATTTGCGATCCAGTCTACATTGAAAACACCGCCTGCGGTTGCCAGATACCACAATGCCAAACGCAAATAGCTTGCCAGAGAGAAATATGCAACATACCAGTATATGAAGAATATGTTATACCAACTGCCAGTGCTTGTTACGAATATGCCAGACCAAATTATGCAGTATATGAAGAATATCTAATACCTAGCAGCCCATGTTGCGAGGTTGCCAGACCTTCTTTATGTCAATGTGACTATTATCAGCAAGAAATTCCTTTACTAAATAATTGTGGTTGTCAAAAAGTTATAACCAAGCCAGTCAATGGGATATGTGACTGTTGCAACACTTGCGCTGGCTCATACATAGGATCTAATAGTTGTGCCTGCAAATATCCGTTTATTGATGAGTTTCCGGCAGTGCTAGGATATGAATGCATGCCGCCATTACCGCCCGCGCTTGGTTGCGGGAAATATTTGCGACAATGTACACTGCAGCCGCCATTTTTGTAATTAAAATTTAAAAATGAAAATTTGCCAGAGAAAATCTGCCGCATTTTAAATGTTTAGTTGAGAGTCTTGTGTGTTTGTGAGGTAAATTGTTTGCTTGTTTTTTGTTTATTTTTATAGTTAATGCTTTGGTAATAATACTGTTTGGTGTTCTTTCTTGGCAAATAAATAATTCTCATTCATATGATGAGAAAAATACTTACAAATTCGTTTTATTTTATTGTAAACCCTTATTAAAATCCCGTATTGTTAATATAAATAAATAAAACAAGATTCAATATTTAATTTTCTTATTTAATAAATTATATTGCGTTCATTAAATCACACTCACATCACTATTAGTCTTATATACACTACTACTTATGATACAGTTTCAAATACACGGTGGTGGTATGGGTATTTTTCGTAAGAAATGGTTTCTCGTTTGACTTGGGATTACTGGTGGTAGCAAATTGCTAGTTGGTGGAGACCATGCAGATACAGGCGAAGCGGCAGGTAGGAATGGACTGATTGAGGGTAATGAAGGTGGAAGACAGGTTTCCTTTACAGGACAAGGTTCTCTGACAGGAACTGGGTAAGGAACAGGAACGTGTACAACTTCAGGTCTTCTCATAGGTACATTGGTAAGGATTTCAGGTCTATTACACGGTCTATTGGTAAGAATTTCAGGTCTATTACAAGGAATGTTGGTTATAACTTCAGGTCTGTTACAAGGTATGTTTACGACTTCCTGGACGTTTACCGGTACATTTGAAGTTATAACTTCAGCTCTGACAGGTAAATTTGCTGACATACATTCCGCTCTGTTTAAATTAACTGGAGGATTAGGTGGGTTGCCACACATGCATACATTTGGGGGTGATTCTAGCTTCTGGCACTGGCAGGGTGGTAACTGTGGATTGCCAAGTGGTCCAGGACATGGCAGTTTTTGCATACAAGGCGTTTCTTCCATTACCGTCCGTCTTTTGGCCATTTGCATTATTTGCATGGCCCTTTCAGTGTTGCCTTGTGAGAAAACATTTTGGAGTGCTGACATCACGGCTTTTTGGTTCTGTGGTCGTTTTGGTCCTCTAGCATTCGAGTTTTGTAATAACATACCCATTATTACTACTGTGATGAAGAGGGTTTTCATTTTTGTCTGAAAAATAATGAGGTGTTACATTATAGTTTATTATTTTGATCTGTTTTTTAGATATTTTAAATTACTTCAATAAATACGGATATGCATTAGTTGAAATAATGAGCTCGTATATGTTTTTCTTTTCAACCAGTCGTGTAAGAATTTGTTTTACGTGTCTTATTGTTCAAAAATTTAATGTTTCTATTATAAAATATTAAAATTTTATTTTTATGTTATATGATTTGGTAGAGATATAAATTTCAACTGATGAAAATGTGATTGCATTATTACATATTGATATTTCTCTCATAATGTTATGATTCCTCTGAATTTTTATTAAAACATTGATAGAATCAACCATATTGATCTGATAAGATTTCAAACAGATATAAAATTCATGGAAAAGCGATAAAAGTTAGAGCTGCTTATAAATTGTATACCTAAATTAATAAATAAGATCAAGTTCAACATACAAACAGCTTATATTATAAAACGTTTGTATAAAAAGTAGGTAAATATAACGTACTAAATAACGCAAAAACGCTTACCTTTATGAATGATAATCAACATTAGCACTTTTTCCAAACAAACTAGAGCATTTTATTAATTGTTCTAACGTAACACATACATTATCGCAAAATAGTGAAACAATAGATATATCGATAATTATTAGGACACTGTTACTTCATGGATTGATATTGTTTGATAATATATGAGTTATAGGAAATTGTTTTAGTTGTTGAACCATATATTGTCCATGTAATCTCACTACGAAAGTACCTACCTGCCTTTTTTTAAGCACCTATTCAATTATTTGAAAAGTCAATAATAACAGAAGCAATGCGTGTATTTCTCATTCATAACTAATTAAAAACAATAAGGTACTAACATAGCATCATAATAGCATATTTTACCATTGAAATAATTCATATCACAATTATTGACAGATACGAATACCCTTACGAGTCCCGTAAACACGCTTGCATGTGTGCGTGAGCCATTACCAACGTGTTGTATGAAGTTTCCCTACTGGTTGTATCTGTATGTTGTGCCATAAGTCATAATGGAATTCAAAAAGTATTTAACAAAGTCATATGGCACGATTACGAAAGTAGTAGACAACACTTGTTGCCACTAAACACTAACAGCATCGAGCCTATATTCCTATTACTTAGTTAAGGTTAATTGTTGATATGAGACCTAGTTTTCCTTTTTAATTTAAATAAACAAACTCCACTTTATTAGAATATAGGTACTATACTACAGAATACGTAGCACATAGACTAGACAAGTTGCAAAACTATGCAATATAACAATTATGTCATACAGCAAGCTTCGTAGATAAGAAAACTATACAAATAGGTAAATGTATTTTAATTATGTCAATAGTTTATACAAAATGTTGGTCTTGTTTTTTGTAGTGTCACTTTTGTCCGGTGTAAGTATTATATACTGTTTCCTAATTATTTTAACATAGTCAAAAATGAACGCAACTGCATAATAAGGAAAAATATAATTAGCTTAAGGACGCTATAACGTATTTTTACAAAAACACGCTGTTTTTCGGTACCATTTTAACTTAAAGCAATTACACGTGAGAACATAGTAATATCTTAATTGAAAGATAATATATTCAGCTCTACGTTCATCTTATAAAAATGGTACGACGTCATACAAAATTGTCGCTGAAATACGATTTTCACAGCACAATAATCGCATAAAATGCAAAAAAATGGGGTCTAAACCGGTACCATTTTAAGAAAATTTAAAGCCTAATCTATCTTCTTACCTATAAATTATTGAGGGATATATAGTCCTTTATATATGGTGTAATTTTTATGAATCTAAATCAAAATTTTATTTCAATAATGAGCTAAATTAAAAATACTTGTCGATTTCTTCATACATTTTGTTCTCGCGGTTCGTCAGACCGCGCTCAGAAGCGCTCTTGGAAGGACGGGTGTATCGCTCCTCGTGCCAAAAATAAAAACGAAATAAAAAAGATTATTGTGCGTGCACTGTCTTTTTCGTGATTTGAAATATTTGATACTTTTTAGGAGTAAACTGTATAAGTTTCATATTCCAATTATTTGTAATTTAAAATTATGTTTTAAAAATTACCTTGCCTGAGATCCTCTTTTTTATGGGTTGTTGAAGGGATTGGTGGGGGGTAAAGCAATTTGACAAAACTTAAATCCAAAATGGCGCCGACGAAAATTTTACATCTTTTCGTCATGGGTGTCATTTTCATGGTTTTTGGGGTAGCTATTAACGAAAATGAGGTCAAAACTGATATCCAAGATGGCGCTGACGAAAATTTTACATCTTTTCGTCATGGGTGTCATTTTCATGGTTTTTGGGGTAGCTATTAACGAAAATGAGGTCAAAACTGAAATCCAAGATGGCGCCGACGAAAATTTTACATCTTTTCGTCATGGGTGTCATTTTCATGGTTTTTGGGGTAGCTATTAACGAAAATGAGGTCAAAACTGAAATCCAAGATGGCGCTGACGAAAATTTTACATCTTTTCGTCATGGGTGTCATTTTCATGGTTTTTGGGGTAGCTATTAAACAATATGAGGTCAAAACTAAAATCCAAGATGGCGCCGACGAAAATTTGACATCTTTTCATCATGGGTGTCATTTTCATGGTTTTTGGGGTAGCTATTAACCAATTTGAGGTCAAAACTAAAATCCAAGATGGCGCCGACGAAAATTTGACATATTTTCGTCATGGGTGTCATTTTCATGGTTTTTTGGGGTAGCTATTAACCAATATGAGGTCAAAACTAAAATCCAAGATGGCGCAAACGAAAATTTGACATCTTTTCATCATGGGTGGCATTTTCATGGTCTTTGGGGTAGCTATTAACCAATATGAGGTCAAAACTAAAATCCAAGATGGCGCCAACGATTGTTCCTAAACATGTATTTCAATGCTCTTTAAAATTATTTTTAAGACTTATAAAATGCCAGATGTATTTTTTTTTCAAATAGGTGAATTCTTAAAACTCTTTGTGTATACCCCTAAAAAGCAACCTGCCAAACTTTGTTACCCGCACGTGAGCTATCGTTTAAGATAATGTTTTCATAGACAAAATACTCACATTAGCGAAGCGGTATATGCCGGCTGCACGAAGTTAGAGAAGAAAACAAACCTAAATTTCAGGAAAAATTTAGCAAAATTTTTTTAAAGTAATTTTGTTGTTTAAGTATTTTTTACGTGATCAGTGTATGCAAAACTACAAGTCCCTTAGCACTTAGTATACCGATAGTGGGACACCCTGTATAGTCGAATTCTTATATACTACGGGAGAGTCTTAAAAATAATTTTAAAGTGCATTGAAATACATGTTTAGGAACCATCGTTGGCGCCATCTTGGATTTTAGTTTTGACCTCATATTGGTTAATAGCTACCCCAAAAACCATGAAAATGACACCTATGACGAAAAGATGTAAAATTTTTGGCGGCGCCATTTTAAATTTTAGTTTTGACCTTATATTGGTTAATAGCTACCCCAAAAACCATGAAAATGACACCCATGACGAAAAGATGTAACATTTTCGTCGGCGCCATCTTGGATTTTAGTTTTTACCTCATATTGGTTAATAGCTACCCCAAAAACGATGAAAATGATACCCATGACGAAAAGATGTAAAATTTACGTCGGCGCCGTCTTGGATTTTAGTTTTGACCTCATATTGGTTAATAGCTACCCCAAAAACCATGAAAATGACACCCATGACGAAAAGATGTAAAATTTTCGTCGGCGCCATCTTGGATTTTAGTTTTGACCTCATATTGGTTAATAGCTACCCCAAAAACCATGAAAATGACACCCATGACGAAAAGATGTAAAATTTTCGTCGGCGTCATCTTGGATTTTAGTTTTGACCTCATATGGGTAATAGCTTCCCCAAAAACCACCCACATTTGCAAATGTGTTTGCTCCTTAAGAAAAGTTCAGATTTCCTAGGTAATGTGATGAATCTAATTTATTTAATTTCGACCGTATCTCGGAATAACATACATATTTTTCTAAGAATAATGCCGGATTTAATACATTGCCGGTAACATAATATGTATGATAATTCTTAAAAAAGTATTTTAAACATTTCAAAGCTTAGATATTGCATATAATTCCTAGAGGTTTTGTAAAACACTCACACTTTTTTAAGTTAGTTACTAACTAACATACTTATCAGAATTGTACCTACTAATAAAAGTAAGAAAATGAATTTTTAAAGTTCGTAATAATGTTCTGGAATCAATTTCAATAAAATTTAAAAATTAAAAATAATATCAAGTATTAAGATGACCTATAAAATGGAATGCGCTATGTTTACGTGAGCGTGATGTTGCCGCGAACAAAGTTACGACGTTAGATACCTAAATTTGAGTAACGCAGATCGGTGACAGCGTCCTTAACATTGAGACAAAATAATTCAGAAAAAACTACTTTAAAAATATCATCCATTTTTTAATACCCTTTGTGCTATTTGATCATCTGTAGACATATTTTAAAACCATATAATTAATACCTTATTTAATATAATATACGCTATCATAGTTCTCTTTGCATTAGCCAAAAGTAGGCATACATTGAGAAGTATTTGTGCGTTAATGGCATATTAACTAGGTATTGTTTAATTTTTTTAAGATCAAATAGAGAGAGAGAAGTCATCATTAATCTGTGTTATCTATCTAATTAATTCATTCCGATCAAAACTGGAGAAATCACACCTACTTTTTTTATAAAAATCTCATCTCATCACTCCGGAATGTCCTGTAGACCGTACTATATTCCACAAAAAAACAATTAACGTTGATATAGTATTTGGACAACGATATTGATTTGTACCTACTCATAGATATCACGTAGGTACATGCACGTACTATCAATTCCCAAGTGTACAATCTCTAATAACAAACATTTTATGGTTGTTATAGATTTACAGATGAATACATCCAATAGTTTTACTAAATAAATTTTGCGCATGCATTGCATGTTCAATGAAATCAAAATAGTATTTAAAGTGAAACTTTTATTACATTGTCTCAAACTTTTTGGTCTGTGTAGCGCATGTCGCGTGACGGTCGGCTGCCGAGTAGGTATAAAGCAGTGTTCGGAACCGTACGATAATTATCGTAC
Source organism: Colias nastes (assembly GCA_907164665.1). Taxonomy (NCBI): domain Eukaryota; kingdom Metazoa; phylum Arthropoda; class Insecta; order Lepidoptera; family Pieridae; genus Colias; species Colias nastes. The sequence continues at coordinate 20,464 of CAJQZM010039788.1, forward strand.
AAATACGATAATTTTGTGCCTAAGTTTCACTTTTACCGTGGTTTCATAAAACCACACAACATTTTTTTTTATTTGTGTGTCATGTTTTACTTAAATTGGAAGAGAAATAAGAATTTTAATTGACTACAAAAGAAAAATACGAACAGTTTATTAAGCAGTCCAACACATGGGTAATCGAAAGAGACCAATCAAAATGAAGACCTTAGACCTATATGTTTTAATCAATATTTGAAAACATTTATTTCCAGGTGTACACGCAATGCGTACCTTGCCAGTGCCTTAGCGCTGACATAAATCCCTTCCAATCAGTACTAGAATACTTCGACTCATCAGTCAGCTGTCTACAGCCAACCATCACCCCGTATGGAACAATTACCGAAGTGCCAGTGACGGAATTGCCAAGGATTATAAATCCTATGTTGCCAGCCGCGTCACCCGTGTCCGCTCTGGCACCGCCGTTTCTAGAATCGTTGCCACCCGCGTCTCATTGCTATTGCGCTTGCCAGTATCTAAAGAAAATGCCTATACCACCTCCTTTTATATAAATATAGAATATGAATAAGTTGTTAATCATTTGCTTTAAAATTTGTTGAAACCACAGTTGAAACTATAAGCAACGAGTCAATTGTTAAGTTTGAGATAATATGAAATAAACACATTTTTTCGTATATTGGTTTATTATTTAACTACACTCACGTATACCTACCTATATATTATTTTTACTCTGTTATGATAAAATAGTTAACATTCTAATAAACTATAATAATCTATCTACGTTCCTATATATTTCAACGATCTATATAGAAAAGGGTTAATAACTTTCGAATTTGTATACTTAGAAAATATTAGTACCAATATTTTGTCTGATGAAATGTTCACCATCATCGGGACACAAACTTTGATTCTAATTTATCATGCTAGCAATGTAAGTTGGTATACAGTCACACCCAAAGAGAATACAAATACTAAGTACGTAAGGTCACACCGTCATAATATTATGCTGTTTTATTTTTGACTAGCTAACCGCTCGCGGCTGCGCCCACCATGTCTAAAACTTAATAAATCATATACTAAAACCTTCCTCTTGAATCACTCTATCTAATAAAAAAAACTGCATCAAAATCCGTTGCGTACTTTTAAAGATTTAAGCATACATAGGGACATAGGGACAGAGAAAGCAACTTTGTTTTATACTATGTAGTGAAGTGAAACTTCTAGTTACGTTGAGAGTAAAATTTCAAGGTCGCCTCATGGCAATACCGTCACGTAATGGAAGTAAGGCGACGATTTTGGTATCTTTGTATCTTGCCAAAGAAGTTTCACTTCTGACACGTGTGCTCGGAACACACGCTCTTTTTTGACTCTACTAGGTACATGATGTTTTGATTGTAGTTATTAATGGTGTTATAAACAGAGAAATTGTCACAGTCTAGAAACTACATAAAACAGAGGAAAAATACGATTACTAAACACGAAAATACGCTCTCAAAAATACCACAGTAAAATCCTTTAAGCACGTATTTTGAAAATATTTGTGACTTGTTCAAATTTATCATAATTTCATAGACACAGTGACACATATTGTGAAAACTGAAAGTATTTAAATAGAGCAAACGAAGTATTTTTTATAATAGAGGAAGCATTTGGAATTTGTGTATATTTGTCATGTCAAAAACAACATGTTGTATGGTTTGCATTTTTATTATTCTGGTAAGTACTATACGTATTGTAGTATACTTTTTTTCATTATATCAAAAACGGTTTACTTAATTGTGACTGACTCTATCATCAAATTGAAATACAAATATAAATTTAAAATTTTAAACGCGATTTATTCATTATATTATTTTCCCGTCGTTTCGCAAACTCTGCAGCGAGAGCGTGGTCACGGGGACACTAAGATGTTAAATAAATCGCGTTTAAAATCCGTTACAATCTTAAATTTCTAAATGTATAATCAAACACTAGAAAATACTATAAATTTCGCGTAAAATCAAACACTAGAAAATACTATGAAACACAAAGGTTATTCTTAATTTGACTTTTAACTTTTAATTCATCTAATTAGATAACGTCACAACATGGCGCTGAGTCGATCGTATTCATAAATTGATCTCATAGTACTACTACAACAATTAATAGACTTCACCTATTATATACGAAATATATCAGCAGCTTATCTAGAGAAGCACAATTTTCTTCACACCTTTGTTCTCTTATATGTTCTGTGTTTGTTCTTGTTAAGGGAATATTACATGCAATAATTATCATACTGACAAAATGCTTAGGTACTTGCTGCTATACCAATCAATCTAAAGTTAACTTTTGTATATTATTTAAAATGTTTTCAGTATATCGCTATAGTTTATACATATAGTATGTCACCATACCCAGAAGGGAGATGTTGGAATGGAATCAAATACTCAAAGAAAATGGCTCTACCACCGCCGTTTATATGATGTAAAATAAATGTAATAAACAATTGAAAAATATTCTTTTGTTTTATTATATTACCATCTAAGTTATTACTCTATTCATAGGTATCCCATCACTTTTAAACATTTAGAAATAAATAGAACATAATAGAATTGAAAAAATCAAATCTTATAGGTAGGCTGTTTTGTGTCAATTTCAGGGACAAAAAATTTACGGGATGATTATTTTCATTATTTGATTTTAATATCTCGTAGTAACCAAACTTCTCTTTACTGTGACGTTATAATATAACAATATATTATGTAATAACGTAATAAACAGGTAGGTATACAGCAGCCATCGTCTAAAGTCAATGAAGCAAGCAAAGCCAGAGAAGCAAGTTAGTTGTTACATAATAATTCTCTAACAATCGTTATTTCTCTCATACAATTACATAATGTAACGATTGTATATTGATAAAGAATGTTTTATCTAAAAATGTTCATACTTAAGCAGTACGGTTGGTGCTTTGCAATTAATATTTCGTTTATCATTCCAATATCAGCATGTCTGCTCGCTGTTTGTTCGTTTGTCTGCTTGTTTTGGTAATTGATGTGAGTATAATGATTTAATAGACAATTTTTTTTGTATTTGTTAAATTTTGACACCTAAAGATCTGTATGTAATGAAATTCAGTGTAGAGTCTGATAGTTATTGAAAATCCACCTTTACATGGTTGGCGTAAGATAACAAGCCAAGCCAAAAATAAAAAAATCTAGTCATATTTCTGTTTAAATTTTCCTGTATAAATTAGTGTCATAACAGGCCTTATCATTCACCTTATTAATTTTCATTAATATAATAAAATAAAAAAAGTCTTTATATAACCTTTAAAATTTCAGAACGCAACAGCACAATACAGAACAACGGAAATAAAGCCACAGGGTATAAAACAGCTACAGAATCAAAATGTCCGAGAACTTCGTTCGGTCGTCATGCCAGCTCCCAGAATGAAATTAGTGTCACAACGTCATCGTTACGTCATCAAAAAGGCGCCAAAAATGAAAAATAATATACCAAATATTTCAAAACGACAATATTTGGCTGAACTATTAAAACAATCAGCATATAAAAATGTACACGAAGCGGCCAGTATTTGCAACAGAGAAAAAAAATCGCCGAACATTAAAAACTTTTTTGAGAAATCTCCTTTGAATTTGTTCAGCGATGCTGCCAGTGCGAATAACGGTGTTCTAAACTTTAAATATTTATAGTCTGTTAGAATTTATTATTTATTAAATTATTTATTGTTAATCTAATTTATTAAACTTATTTTGAATATAATTATTATCTTAGTTTTATTACTACCAAACGAAAGGAAAAATAAACAGTACCTACCTACATGTTATGGAAAACTTGAAATTGTAAATAAAATACAGCCAGAAAGGATAAATGAAAATAAAATTAACTTTATAATGATACCTATTTTTGAACGAATCAATAATTTTTATGTAATCTTTTTCACTCCCAAAAGCTAATGGTAGAGTCAGTAAAGAAAACAGTTCTTAACTGTACAGTGTACCACCTAGTCCCAAGGCAAAATGTCATGCAATAACTCTAAAGAACCTTATGTTTTTATTCTAGTTTAAAATTGCGGAGGGAATTTAGGTAATTGTAGTTATGTTACTCAATCTAATTACGGATAAAAATGAAATTCGAAAATTGTAAAAATGTTTATTCCATGTCATTTCGTTGTCCGTGTCAATTTTTATTAATTAAACCAAAATTAAACTTATAATGCGGTTAAAACCACAATGTAATTAAAATTTACGTCAAATAAAGGTAGATGCACAATATCTATAATACATGAAAAATTTCAAATTTATTGTAATTTTGAAAATATGTTACTTTCATTATTATGATAATACTATCTAATCTTATGGGTTATAATATAATAACACAGGATTTGTTTATAAGTTATAAATGTACTCAGATAATTCAAATTATATTCAATTGTTGTTTTGATGCGTAGATGTAGAGACAAGAATTACAGAATATACTTAGTACCTACTTTTTTTACAGCTAAAACATATTATATTCGTTACAATGGAAGAAATCCAAACATTAGATTTATTTCTATAACTCGTTCGTTTCTAAAACAGAAAACAAAGCATGAGCCAAACAGTTATCATAATTTTAAAGCAAGCTTCAGAATCGACAGGTTTTATTTTGTACTTGGCATGAATATCTGAGAAGGTATTTATTTTTTTTATAAAATCTCTTGTTACTAAAAAGTACCACGCAATCAAGTATTAAAGCTGATTAATGGATAAACAAAATAAAGAATCAATTGATGTATAAAAAATAAGTCATCGATGGCGATAGGAGTGACTTGGCAAAAAACTGATATACCTATATATATATAGCTATAAAGGACAAATTTTTACATACCCATCTAACTATACAGGGTGTCCCACCGTCGGTATTCTAAGCTCAATGAAGGTTATAGTTTTGCATACGCTGAGTAAGTAAAAAATACTTATAAAATTCCAGATGCATTTTTTTTCAAATAGATGAATTCTTGAGGAGCTTAGCCATGGATATAATTTGGTTTTTTATAGAGTAGGAGAACTTTCAATGCTTGTCATTTGCTTCCTTTTTTTATCTATGGCACTTCCCAAATTTTTGTTTTTTTTTTGTGTGGTGTCTCTTGATGTTAGACAGAAGGGCTTCTACATCTTAACGCGGATGCGTGGGTGAACTGAAGGTTCACGCAGCGACCTCCCTTGACGGGATCTAACTTCCCAAATACTTCTTAGTTCAATATTGCGAATTAGATATTAACGTTTTTGAAGAATTTTTGTTATCCTGCCTTGTGACGTCATTCGTACAAGCTTTCTAAATAGAGTCCAGATATAATATGCTTCATTTATCTAAAAATAAGATACGGCTTTACCAGCCTTTAGATAGATCACGATTGTAGATAGTAATTACGTAAAAATTTTGTATTTATATGTAATTTACATCATTATTCAATAGTTTCCTATCATTTTACGCAACGCAATAATGTGTGTTCAAAAATTATTGTTTATTACGCAAATTTTATTTGTACAGGTAATTACAATCCATACTAATATTATAAATGCGAAAGTAACTCTGTCTGTCTGTCTGTTACTCAATCACGCCTAAACTACTGAACCAATTTTCATGAAATTTGGTATGGAGATATTTTGATACCCGAGAAAGGACATAGGCTACTTTTTATCCCGGGAAAATGACGCAATCCCGGAAATTCCACGGGAACGGGAACTATGCGGGTTTTTCTTTGACTGCGCGGGCGAAGCCGCGGGCGGAAACCTAGTAGATAATAATTACAATAGATTGAAAGTGTCAAACTAAAATACAGCTTATTGTCACTATATCTGAGTATAAAATTAGTTATTTGATTGCTCTATGCCAAGATCAACTAATTATTAGATGAGTCTTCACTCTTCAGTGAGATGTTGCTCAAATATATACCTAAGTAGCTAAGATTTGTTTTCACAGAATACATTTTTATTTAGGCAATTAATAATAAAATCCCCCTATGTATGTTACAGTACCGTATTACAGTATGTCATTCAAGCCCTAGCCGAGAGCAGAACTTTTAATTTTCTTGCATTTTCATATTATTATCAATTGCCCTTTACAAATCGCGGTTGATGTAATTTTTAACTTTTTCTTTCAGCAAATATTCTGCCAATCACCACCGTTTGGAATCAATATGGGCTGTCAAAATGCACCAATGCAACCAATGCCGTACCAATTTAGAAACCCTATATTTAACGGACAGAACACACCAGTGATGCCTATGCCATTTGGCATGCCATTAACTAACATGCCATTTGATAGAAGAAATATTAATGGCATGCCAAACGTCTTCAATACGAACGTACGAGATCCCTACGTTGCCAATACGTTTGGACCTAACTCTGCGTTTAATCATTTTCACATGTTAACACTTAATAAACTTTTAGGAAATATTCCTTATAGTAATACAGGGTATATAGACGAGCGTACTAATTTACCAGGGTTTGCTTTTCCTTCAGTTATACAGGTTTTAAGCAATCCGAATTTGCAAAGTACAGCGAATGAATGTAACGCTTGTGGCATGCCATGGAATATGCCAAACAATGGCGTTCCTGGCATATTTAATATGTTTAATAGACAACATATTGGACCGTGCTTATAAGGATACTGGAAGTCAAAGAAAGTTTAAAATGTGATACATATTATGCAGTTAATATTGTGTTTGTTTAAATTCTGAAATGAAGAAAAGCCTTCAGGATACACGGCTTATGACCATTTGTGGATTGAAGATGTGTTATCAAATTGTATTAAGCGAAATTGAACAGAAGATTAAGTTTAACTAAAGTGCTGCCAGTTTGTTTAATCTGTGTGTATATAAATTGTTATTGTTCAGTGTTGCTAAAAGAGAAAAGTGATGGATGACTGAAGTGCTATAACAAAGTGCAATATTGTTTTGCAGATTTTTGTTTTGTAAGACGGCGATTAGTGTATATGATTTTTATCATAGACTGTTAAACTAGTCACAGTGTGTTGTTAAATTATTTGTAAATAAATGAATTAATCTTGTGTTCTTTAATTTTTTACAGCATAGAATCATTTAATAATTATCTAAAAAGTATAAATGACCAAATCTGCTTTTTGATATGTAGATCAAATCGGTCTAGTTCGAAAAACGGAATAAAGAGACAAATAGACGCATTAAATATAAAGTATTTATTGAATTCTTAACTAATTTTGTATTAAAAACGTTTGTAACAAGAAAAAAATGCTGCATGTCCATATAATATAAGCCACGTCTTGATGATTCAGCAAGGTCGATCACATGTAATTCATATACGTAAAACTAAAAATTTGTTAATTGTATTTGAACGTAAAGGAATTTAATTTACTTTTCCTATAGTTAAATTATTTAATGGGCATGTTCCGTTTCATTATAAGCAAATCCATTTTAGGCTCACCCTTTTCCTTTTATAGAGAATTGATTTTAACAAAACAAAGAACCTGACAAAAATTGGACAGGTCTACAATTTATTACATTCCTTCATCCATATCCTATCCTATCCTATCCTATTCTACTATAATATTGTAATTAATGCGAAAGTTTGTGAGGATGTTTGTTACTCTTTCACGCAAATACTACTGAACCGATTACAATGAAATTTAGCACACATATAGAGAGTAACTTGGATTAACACATAGGATAGGTTTTATCCCGGAAATCTTACGGGAACGGTAAAATGCGGGTTTTTCTTTGAAAACGTGGGCGAAGCCGTGGGCAGAAAGTTAGTTGGTTATATTATAGTTAGCTGCAAAAGCGTAATAGATATGAACGTTCCCATTTACAATTTTTACAGATTGTCAAAATTATTTTAAGTCGGTGACCAATCACTTTTGACTTGCTGATAGCATATCTAAGACTTTTTGACTGAAATTTTCACAAATTATTAATAATTTTAAATGACGGAAAAGCTAACCGAACATACCTACTGAAATTGTATAATTAACTAATAAACTTCTGAATAATATGAGTTGGTCCGATAACCAAGTGCAGTTTGAAAACTTTTTTGGTAAACATGTAGGTAAAGATCAGTTTCATATCAGGGAATATAAATTATTTTTTATATTCATTAATATTCCTTACAATTTCTCCAACTACGCCTTCAAATATAGACTAACAAATTAAAACACGTTTTCACTTTCAATAATTTATTGTAATCTACAAAATTCATCAGTACTATTTACATTTTAACTGAAATACTGATTAGCGCATTTATTCACGACATCTATTACCTGATTGCCAATAGATTCCGACACGACAGCGGTGCCAGAGGATGGCACGTTGCCATCTACAGATATCATGCCATATACTGGGAAACAGCCACTGACTTTGATCGTGCCACCGATTGGCAGATCGCCAACCATGTTGATATCACCATATTGTAAGCTTGGCACGAGTTCTGATATAACGGGACTCACTTGGATATTGCTTATGGCTGGGTTTGGCACGCCAGACGCAGCGCTTGCCAGTACGTTGTTGTTTATGGCATTGGCGTTTAATCCGCTTGGCATTATGCAATTATTGATGCCATTGTTTGATAATATGTTTGTTTCACTAAATGTGTTTGTGAAAGGGGTTTGTGAGATCGATGCTGCATTGTTTAGATTCGACAAATAGGCATTTCCTGGTGTTGGCAAGCTGAATGCAGTCTGAAAAATTAAATAAAAAATAAGTATTTGATGTGAATGGTTGGAGTTTTATGTATATTCGTAATAAGAGTTATATACTATCTCTAACAATACGGGTATTATAAATCAACGTCATTTCTAGTACTATGCTACTTTTGATAGTTTTACTATAGATGGAGACAGATTATATTTTTGTCTTATAAAAAGAAACGTAACTTGAACAAAATTTGAAGGGCATTTTTTTATTTTTTTTATTAACTTGACTACGACAAATAAAATAATCTACTTACTCGCAACATTAAGGCCTGAATACACAAAAATACAAAACGATTCATCTTTAACGGTTTATTTAAAAGTGATATGATAATATATTTGCTATTTTATATTATAGTGAATACTATCTACATATCGACAGTTTTGTAATTAACTTATCGTATGTATGAAGTCATTTCAAATTGCATTTATTTTGTTGCAATCTCTTATCTACGATTTTTTTGACCTTTATTTTAAAATGTGACTAAAAGATTACGAAAGTAACTACTTAGAATATTTATTTTTGCTCTAAATGGTTAGTTTTGTGTGTGATTATATTTCCAGTGAATATTAGAAATTGTTATGGGCGTTTGTATTGTTTATTTTAAACATACTTGGAATTGATTGAAACGTGTTCTCTATAATACCTACATACTTTATAAATTGCACAAATTACAAAATGTTCTCGGAAATCTGCCTTTATCCAGTAGGTGGAAAATAATAATTAATGTTCTACTGAATTACAAAATTTAAAATATCTATCTAGTAGATAATATTTCGATAAAATTGTAGAAAACACATAGCAATGTCACAGATATGAATAATATTTCCCAGAATGCATTAAATTTTTGTTTAACGGGAATATTTTTTTAGGTTTGAAGAAATATTATTTCATTAACTTCTAAAACTAAGTAATTACATAATGTAAGTTTTATCTACATATTTATTTTCATCGGAGGCATTTTATAAGAGTACTAGGATATGAATTAAAAAACTTATCAACATGCATTCTCAAAAATGTATGTTTTTACTGACAAATGATAAGATATAAAATAAACATTACCAAACTGTAACAAAACATTACAAACATACAATTGTTAATTATGTCACAGCTACAACAATGAATTTTGCAACCAATATGTATTTAAGTATCAGCAAATTAAATTAGTGTCATATTTTTATTTCAATCTAAACAAAAACACATAAAAAATGTTCAAAATTGTAACATTTTGCGTTCTTGCAATTTCAATCCAGGTACATTAAACATTTTATTAAAAATATAAACATACTAACTAATTTAATGATTTATTTTGAAGTTAATTTACGATCTCGTTAAATTAAACATTTTTTTAACAAACAGTTTTATATTTTCAAAACATTTAGGTCACTATACCGTTTGTATTAATCATAATAGAATCTCTCTATTAAAAACGTAAAACATTTTTCACGATCCAATTTATTACTTCTATTGTACAATAATATCATATCCATACATAGTTCTATTAATAAAACAACATCGTTTAAACTAACTATTTTATTTTCCAGAGCATTAGTTGCCAGAGTTTACGCAATGTAAATGCTGGCATTATGTGTGCTGCTGTTGAACCACCTATGTATGGCAACTCCATAGCATATGGTGCAGAATATGCCAATCCCTGGGTCGAATCAGGATACGGTTTGAATCTGGCAACCCTTGCAGCGTCTAACAAATGTGGCTTCACTGTTACTAGCAGTTCGCCAATCGCACCAAACGGTGTGTCAATCTTGTCAGAGAATATGGTGATTGAAGGACCTTTAGCCGTCAATGGTCAATTGCCATTCCTGGGCACTCTCGGTCTTGAGGGTACGCTTCCCGCTGCTGGTATGGGTGTCGTTTCCTACGGTTGTGGTAATGGCAACGTTGGCATTACTAACGAAGCCATGCCTGGCAGCGGATACGCTCTGGCAGGACCGTATGGCATGGGACCCGGTGTTGGTCTGGGATCCGCTGTTGGCTTGGGACCCGCTGCTGGCATCGGACCCATTGGCATTGGTCTCAATGGCATGTACGGAGGCTGTGGATGTCAAAACGTTTATTAGTTTAAGTGTTTATTGTTGAATATTGAATAATTCTACTTGAAGTGTATAATAATTTATAAATAAAGTGAAACACTTCTTACTTTGGATATTTTATTACCTTTCATTGATTTACCTTGATTCAGAAAATTGATAACAGAAAGATAGAGATATAGACTTCTTTTAATAATTTATTTTAACAAATAGCCAAAAAGTTTCAATTGTTATTATATTCGTAATTAAATTTGTTCAAGCGTCAAAAATAACTTCATTTTAAAGTTTTTAAACTTATTGGAGTATCTGTGTGTTCCTATGAATTATTTTCCATAATATTAATTGATGGTTTTTGTTGTGAATACTTATATGTATATTCTTTCTCTTCTTCTCATAATATAGAACAATTAATTATATCATAATTATTTATATTATGTAGGTATCTCACAGTTTAACGATTATCCTATGAAGGCTTGATATACAGATAAGCAAACAGTTTTACATTTAACCATGTTATATAAATTTGAAAAGAATAATATATTTTATTTTAATAGATTTTATCAAAATAACGGTATCAAGTAAGAAATACGCAGTACAGGTACTACTAAAAACCTTCTGGACTAATTACTATATAAGTATTCATATAGATGTAGTAGATGTATAATATACCTAACTTTGTCAAGAAATCGACTCTACATTTTATAAGAATACAGGCAAAACCAGGACAAGAATTTCATACACAAATTTATATAAAATGTTGTCATTTTACATGTATAGGTAATTTAGTTACATTATCTGCATTAATTTTACACTACATTCGCAGACGATTATTTAAACAACATTAATTTATAAATGCCAACTTTTTTCTAATAATTTAGGTAAGTCCCATGGCTGAAACCATGAAATTATAAGATAACGAAGTAACTAACAGCATATATTTATAAATTAAAGATTTTTAACGTCTTTTATTCGCGACGTATCAAACTCAAGAATAGCATATTTAAATACAAATAGCTTAGCTTAATTTTGATTGAATGTTATGTTTAAAAGAGCAACATAAACTTTTCTATCATTATTGACCTAAGTATTTGATAACTAACGTTTTCTTTAATTCAAAACGAGAGTGTGGTAATTTGCCACAGTCATTCTTACAGTTAAAGTTATTTAGCAATTCCATGACAATTTTTCAATATTTTCGTGTACGTTTCTTGCAAAAGCATTTAACTACTTATTGTATATTTTTAAATCATCAGTAAAATACCACATTAACACGAAGAAAGAAAATGAAAAATATATTATATTGTAAAACACTTTATTACTTAACAATCAACAATTTTATAATACCTAATATACAGGTAATCCATTACAGCCTAGACTGGGTGCTAATCCTAAAGCTGGATTTCCGTAGCCACTAGCATATGCAGCATTGGCAAGCGCTGCAGAGTTGGCAAGCGCTGCGTTGCTAACTAAAGGTTCGTTTACACCTTCGCTTACCATGCCAACATTGCCATTGCCACAACCGTAAGCGACTGCTCCTGCTCCTAAAGCTGCCAACGGGCCTTCTACAGAAACCACACCGAGGAATGGCAGTTGTCCCGACACAGATAACGGTCCTTCAACTGCCATGTTATCTGACTGTACAGAAACTCCAGTAGGCGAGATAGGAGATGACGTCATAACTCGTAAGCCACCGCCTCGTGAAGCAGCTAAATCGGCGAGAGACAAACCATATGTGATTCCGGGAATGCCAGTGACGATTGGCAGTTCAGATTCACAAGGACTAGCAGGAGCATATGCCAAGGGGTTTGCATAGGAATTTTGGTACATTCCTGGATATCCGTAGCCAGCGTATGGCCCGTAGGCATTTATGGCAGCGGCTTCTGCAGCTGCGGCGTTGGCAACTGCGCTATTGCAAGCAATGGGGTTGCCAAGGCCGGCAATATTGTACACGCTACCTATGCTTTGACCGGCGACCATCTGGAAATAAAGAAACACCAATATTATACTTGTTTAGTTTTAAATATATATGTGAATTATATGTGGATATATATGTGTATTATATGTGGATTCGGACTTTATTGTTATTTGCAAATATTTGCATTACATTCATTTGGCTATTTTTGCGTATTTATCATAAGCTTGTTAATATTGTTAATCAAAATGTAATAATATTATACCTGAATTAACATCGCCGAAGCAAAAACAAATAGTCCCCTTAGCAACATTTTTAAATGAAAATTTCACGAAGAATGCCTCCTGTAATCAAATTCACCCTTATTTATAGTTTACCAATTTTGTTTAATTACCAATTCAAATACCAATAAGAAATTTTGCAATTGTTATCATTTTTTACAAAAGACTATCGTCTAATATTACGTATATTTTTTTACATCACCTGTTTCGTAAATTAATTATTTGTTTGACCATATTTTTTTTAATAGTGTTTTAAGTTTGATTGCGATTTTTTAAAATGTCGGCTGCTAAAACTTTTCTTTGTCCACTACCTATGTAGGTATAAAACAGGTTAGTTTTAACATACGCTTGTTAATAAATCACATAGTTTTATAAATAAATATATTAAAATTATATTACCTAACTTTTTCGTGTCTATCGTTTTTTCTATTGTTTCATTTGATACAAGTATTATAGATTTCATAATTATTAGAAAACCTAGATTTATTCTCTACACATACCAATGTTATGTATCCTACTTCCGTCTTATATTATAAACACGAATGTTTTTAAGAAATAAGTAAATTTATAATAATAAGAGAAAGAGTATAATAATTTAAGTATGCTACTCTATCACGCGATTAACAACTGAAATAATTTTTATGATACTTGGCAGTGCAGCTTATCTTCCAGAATAACATACAAACTACAGAATTATGCCTTGTCTTTGCGAAACTAGGCGGCACAGCTATAGTATCCTGTATTTTTTATTCCAAGCATAGTCAATCAATCAAATCAATCTGAAATCTTTATTGTGTACCACAGGGACAAGTAAAAATAAAAATACACATACATTCACATAGTCTTTAGTAGTCAATGTAAGAGTCGATCCACTGTATGACCTTTATACTCAGCTTAGGCTATAGATATAGATTTTTTAGCACGCGCTTTCCCAAGGAAATTCACCTTGTATAACAGTAATTGGAGATACAAATAACGTTGCACCTGCAAATACTGGATCGAGTCCTGGAAGAGATTCTAGTTCAGTTCTAGGTAATTCTGGAACTGCCAGATCGATTTCTAATGTTGCCAGAGCTTCGAGTCTTGCCAGGGGAAGCCTTAAATCTGTGTTGCCTCTAGCGGCGAAAAGTCTTATGTTAAACTAGCTTTTCCCCGCGGTTTCACCCGCATTGCTCCGCTCGTGTTGGTCTTAGCGTGATGATATGTAACCTATAGCTTTCCTCGATAAATGGGCTATCTAACACCGAAAGAATTTTTCAAATCGGACCAGTAGTTCCTGAGATTAGCGCGTTCAAACAAACAAACAAACTCTTCAGCTTTATAATATTAGTATAGATTACAATATAAAAAAAAGTTTGGAAAATCCAAAAGTGCACGCCTCATAATCTCAGTCGATATTTTTTTTTTGTTTATTTAATAACAATTAAACCACATCGAATCAGACCCTGAAAAATGAAAGGGTTCTATTCCTGAGCATACTCAAGCGTAAGAGAAAAAAAAAGACTCGATTAGTAAAGTATTTCGGTCGCTATCGTGTTAACAAGAAAATCCTCCGCACATACAGACACACGGACGTCCAAGACAGAACTTTTTTAAACTGTTTTTTAACTAGTTTAAATAACAAAAATGACATCAAAAATATCATGAATGTTAAAAATAGTGTTTTTTCTTAATATGTGTGTGTATGTATTATCTTACAAGTGCAATGTATGATACATAAAGACATTTTAAGTTTGAAAAATCAGATGTTTTGCGC
>CAJQZM010039788.1:40164-64382 GCA_907164665.1 Colias nastes
ATATAGAATACCGAGGGCGTTCAGGCGATGCATGAAATATCATGATTAATATTTTCCATTACATACTTTACTTTGGTAAATTATACAATGATAAGGGATTGTGCAGAGAACCTGTTGTATCACAGGCAATGTGTAAAATAAATAGACTGTGATCATTGAGTTACTATGTACTACGTACCAGAGAGGGCATCGCTACTACACTATTTGTAACACGAGTTAGAGCCAAGCGTCTCAAACATCGCTTATATATATCTATAACTAACTAGCCGCCCCATGCGCGCCCCGCACCGCCGCGATTATCGCACAGATTTTGTTCGTGGTGTCCTCTCTATACGTAATATTAATACCTCAATGACTGTGGTCTATATTTATCAAAGTTAACCGACCTACCTACCTATAAAATAAAGAGTAAATTAACATGTTCTTTGAATAAAGTTTATAAATGTTAACAATTCCGCTGCACCCTAAAAATATTTATTATGAAACATTTTCATAGATAAAAAGCACCTGAATAGTACTTCTCTGTTACTACAGTAAAATCACAACATAATAACGTTAATCTAGAACAATATTCAGGCTTTATAGCCTAACGTATCGTAATTTGGTCACCGGTAATCATAATATATGGTCTATATACGAGAAAGTATTAAAAAAAATAACAATTCTGTTAAAATAATTGGATCCAAATTTAAGTCATTTTAAGTTAAGTATATCAAAATTTAAGTAAATTTATGAAGAGCACAGTAACTTATGAAACAAAAGTAAATTATCGGCTGCGTATTCGGTATTTTATAGAATACCTAGGCAAAGTATAAAATGAATACTTTTAAAACTCAACTCATTCTCATTCTCCTCATCCTCAGTCTCATTCTCACTCTAGATTCTAGACCTTCGATTTTGGTAAAAGTGAGAAGTTAAATTAATTTATATTATTTACTTATAACTTTGTAACTAATCATTTTAATAATAATATTATAGTCAGGTTTTTACGCAGTCAAATATAGATATCATTAATTATTTACCAAACATTTAGTTACTTAAAATGTTAATTTTAGTTAACATTTTATTTATGTCTACAATTTTTTTCTAAAATAATTATGAAGATCTGTATTTATAATAATAAGTGATACCTTAATAAATTTTACTCATTGTTAATAGCGATTTGCTACATAAGTATTATGGTGTTGTAATCGTATCGACCAACCAAAATATGATATAAATATAAATAAATACATAAATATATTTCAGGACAATTTTCACACACGGCACGATCTGATCCCATACTAAGCTTTCGTTTGTGTTATGGAAACCAGATGAGATGATAAACATACATAGATAATTTTAAATAAATACTTATACATATTATATAGATAATAAAAACCCATACACAGAGCAAACGTCTGTGTTCATCACACAAATATTTGCCCCGGGTGGAAATTGAACGCTTGGAAGTTGGAAGGCGCAGGGTCACTACCAACTAAACCAACCGGTCAGTCGAATAGAATATAGAGCATTGAATGAAGATCGACTTTCACCTAGATAACCAGATGACGCGTATTCTTCTACTATATAAAAATAAGTCGGGTTTTCCTTCCTGACGCTATAACTCCAGAATGCACGAACCGATTTCCACGGTTTTGCATTCGTTGGAAAGGTCTCGGGCTCCGTGAGGTTTATAGCAAAGAAAATGTGTCTCTGGTGGCGAAACGGAGTTCGCCCGGTTTGCTAGTTTTTTTATGAAATACAATTTACTAGCTTTCCGCCCGCACCTTCGCACCCGTTTTCAAAGATAAACCCGAATTGTTCCCGTTCCAGTGGGATAAAACCTATCCTATGTGTTAATCCAACTTACCCTCTATATGTGTTCGAAATTTCGTTGTGTGAAAGAGTAATAAACATACATACACATACATCCATCCTCACAAACTTTCGCATTTATAATATTAGTACCTAGGATGATAGTAGAATGCCTGTGATGACTTGCTTTTTAAAAATTGCGTTTTTTATGAGTTTAATTTGTACCAAGCTCAATCCTATTAACCATATTTACTAAGTGGGTATACGAATTTATAATAATTTGTGAGTGAGCTGTTGCTATATGTAGGTTAGTAATATTGGTAATATACTCATTTGGGAAGAATTTACCGAAAATATAGAGTCATTTTAAATTATGTATTTGTTATTTATTCTAAATTTATAATATAAATTTCTTATACCTTTTCATTTGATATACGAAGACTACTTAACAATAAGTTTAACTATTAACATGTCAACGATTAAATTCATCAACGGGGGTTGCAATCAAACCACGATATAACCATTCAATACATTTATTTTGTGTGATTGTGGTACTTCTTAGATTCTGCATCCGCATCCACGGTTGATGCCATTAATGCCATTGATGCCATAAGCGGAGGAGAGAGCAGCACCAGCCAGAGGACCGGCGAAGGGAGCGCCATAAGCACCGACGCCGTAAGCTCCATATGCTCCGTAAGCACCAGCTCCATAAGGACCGTTCAAGTCCTCGCTCAAGATGCCAACATTGCCGTTTCCACAGCTGTAAGCAACACCACCAGCACCAGCAGTTGGCAGAGCACCTTCCAAGCCAACGGTACCCAAGAACGGGATCTCACCGGCGACAGCGAGGGGACCTTCGAACGCGTTCTCAGAGAGGAGGGAGACACCGTTTGGTGCGATGGGGGAGGAGCTAGTTACGGCAAGACCACCACCGTTGGACGCGGCCATGCTTGCGGGGGCGAATCCTCCAAGTCCGTAGCCGTATCTGGCTTCAGCAAGGGCAGCGTTTTCCCATTCAGCGGCGCGCATGCGGGCTCCAGCGGCTCCCCATTCACCACATGGCAGGCTCATCTCTGCCCAGTTCCAGCCTTCGCAACCTGGCCAGCCATAGCCCTCGGGGTACCCGTTGAAGGCTCCAACGAATTGGCTAGAAATAGCCTGGAATGAAAGATATTTATTAATAAATGGAAAATATGATAGGCCTGTCTGTTAATTTGTTTATAGAACACGATGACAATCAATATTTCTTTCACTTTTATCTATCTGTTTGATTTTTGACATAGACTTACGAATACTGTATGCTTATGAGTAGGTACCCAATTTTTTATATTTTATAGGATTGTCCAAGGAGAAAGGAAAACGTAATAATAAATTACTACATATAATTGAATCATATATTGATGACTGTAGGTCACTGTACGTTTATTATTATCAATTTCTTATCTCGTTACCATAGTGACCACATTCTTAATCTTTCTGAAGTTTGATTTGAATATTACTGGTAGTTACTTTGAAAATTAACGATTGAAGTTTTAATAGGTATAATCTAACAAATTTTAAGTTCCAAGTTCAGGATTTGGTAATAGATTTTAGGGGAATTTTCCGATGTTTTTCCTTTTAAGAACTTATATGTATACTGGAGAATGGTAATTTAAAGAAACCTCACCTGGATGAGCAACGCCTGAGCGCAGAATAGGGCAATTTTGAAAGACATATTGTTGTTTATTCGACTGAAAAGTGAATGATTTTCGAATGAAAAACATTACTTTTTATACTACAAATTACTTAATTCAATGGTGTAATGTTTAGATAGTTTGTTTTTAATTTTAAACGTAAATATTTAACCTTGTTATGTAACCTATTGATAAAGTTCATTGGGACATTTAGGTATATAATGTGTTATAGTTTTTAAAACATCCATTGAGTTCACAGATCGTATTCAAACATGTCTCCTCTTTCCTTCATTTTCCTTTGCATCCAAGCTTGCTTGGTCCAGGTAATTAAAAAAAAACAATAAGTTTAAGTTTGAAAAGTTTTGAAGTTAACTGTCACATTCTTATAGCGCATAAATGCGCATTACAATTTTTTATAATAGTATATTTAGTATTATTTACAAAAAATATTTAAATTTCTTAAATTTTTTTCTTTCCGTGATATTAACGATAATTCTTGATATAAAATCGATATTTCGATACAAAATTACATTGAAGTCATCTCAGCAATTTAATTGTAAGAACGTGACAATACGCTTCTTTTTGGTTATTATTATTAATATAGAGTATTTCATGCATTTAAATCTCAGATAAGAAACTCAGTCATTGTTCAATGGGTAACCTATATGATATTAATTCATTGCATTTTTTGTATAATTTTGTAATTTTTTGTGATTTTAATTTCAAAAAGACCCACAATATTATGGAATGCATATATTTACCCTGTTAACTAGCGTATTGTATTTAGAAATATGTTTACAGCGATTAGTTAACGTCTTATTAATCGTAATTTTGTTTTTCCAGAATGCATTGGCAAGCTGCGGCGGTCTTGGCTACGGTATTGGCCCTGGCCCCTACCTCCCCGCAAGCCCCTGCTCCGGCCCACTTGTAGAAGGCCCATACGGACCTTACGCCGGACCCCTTGCTGGTCCCTTCGCTGGCCCCTACGGTCCGCTAGCCGGTCCCCTCGCTGGTCCCTTCGCTGGTCCCTTCGGAGAGCTCGCTGGAGCGTACGGCGGTGAAGGCATTGGTGACGTCACCGTGTTGGGAGAGATGCCAGTAGCTGGTACCACGCTGGTCACCGGTCAAGTGCCAATCCTCGGTGCTGTGCGCTTCGCTGGGGACCTGCCAGCTGGTGGTGTGGTCTCCATCGCTGGTAGCTGCGGCTGTGGATGTGGTAGCCAATTCGTTTACTAGATGGTTTAATAAAAACTGTTGATTACATTCACATATTTGTTTTGATTACCAATCCTTTTAGTATTATGAAGTATGTTAAGATTCCAGAACCAAGACACATACTGATGTATTTTACTTAATCACACATAAACTACAAAAAAAAAACTTAATTTATAAGACAATCGTCTGATTATAAATTAAAATCTCTTGCTCGCACGATAAAAAGAAACATGTTCCAGACAATATTCTATAGGCCAAGTAATTCTTACTTGATAAGTAACTTAAATTATGTTCGAAAGAAAATAGGTAAATGTGATTTTACAATTTTCATCGTCATTCGATATGAATAATTGAATAGGCTCTATTTTTCTGTATTGTTCAATTTTCCTTTTTATTCCTAAAATATGGGCTATTATTATTTGATTTGATTTGGTTTGGTTTGGTTTGGTTTGGTTTGGTTTGGTTTGGTTTGGTTTGATTTGATTTGATTTGATTTGATTTGATTTGATTTGATGAAAATGAAAATGAAAACGAATTGTCTAATATGCAGGGATTAACTCGAAATAAATATAATTGAGCATGATATTGTGAAAAAATCATTCTATTTTCATAAAACCACTTAAGGACTCAATAAAACATCAATTATTGCTGAATACATTTATTGTTCAAACCCCGTTTCATAAAAGTACAAAAATCAATAGCAATTATAGTTTACTTACATCCACATCCAGTATGAACATAACCGTAAGGATAAGTAAAACCTGAATAAATTGGAAGACCTGAAGTTGAAATTTGCGTTATTCCATATTGGTGACCAGAGGATTGGCTAGATTGTCCAGATTGTCCAGATTGTCCAGATTGTCCAGAAGAATGTCCCGATGAATGTCCAGAGGAATGTCCCGACGAATGTCCAGAGGAATGTCCAGACGATTGTCCAGAAGAACTGCCAGATCCAGAGGAAGCGGTTGCTGCCGCTGCTGCTGTACTTACAGCTGCTCCAGAATTAGAAGATGCAGCTGCAGATGACGCAGCCGCAGCAGATGTTGTGGTAGACGACGCAGCTGTAGAAGACGCTGCTGTGGATGTGGCACCTGAAGACGATGCTCCTGTTGCGGTAGCAGCGGCAGTTGCTGTAGCAGACGACGATCCTTTAGACGATCCATGTGAAGATGATCCGTGAGCTGAGCCATGTGACGAAGATGCTCCATTAGATGATCCTGATCCGTAAGATCCAGAATATCCTGGAGCCAGACCGTAGTATTCACTGATAATACCAACATTGCCACCACAACTGTAATCTACAGCACCTTGACCAGTAGAAGGTAGTGCAGCTTCGAAGCCTACAGCACCAAGGAACGGCATTTCACCGATGATAGAAAGTGGACCTTCGATGGTATTCTCGGAAGTGATGGTCAAGGTTGTAGGAGCGATCGGCGATGAGCTGGTGACCGTGAAATAGTTTGGTGATGAAGCGGATAGAGAGTTGAGGGTGATGGGTTTGAAATCGTAGCAGTCACATGGTCTAGGGGGGCAGATGTTTTGGTAACCAATGCATTGACTGGTTATTACCTGAAAGGGAATGTTATAGATTAGAATTAATTTAATGTTAAGCATATTGAATGATAATGGGAAAGTGTTAGAAAAAATTTTCGCTAGAGACAAATTTGAATTTGCAAACTTAGTCATGTTATTCGTATAACACCTCAAATTACGTCCGTGGTACATATTTACGTTTTCTCTCCATAAAAACCATTCTCGTACTTCAAGGAAGGAAAAAGAATTAACGAAATCGGTTCAGCGGTTCTCGAGATTTGCGTTTAGCAACAAAAGCGTTTCATTTTTATATTATAGATAAATAATAATAAATCAATTTTAATCTAATGTATTTTTAGGTCACTAAGAATTAATTAATGTACTATTTCATTTACATGCTCAAAGGCCAGTTTTCAGTGACATTCCAGAAATAAACTTGAGATAATTAAAATTATCTCTATCTCTCAATAGAAGCCAGGAGACTGTTTTAAATAGTTATTTGTAACAACTACACATTTATTTAATCCTTCGGAATAAAAATATGACGATAAATTAAAATTTTCAACAGCTATAAAGAAAAAATTAATAATCTGGAAGTAAGTTTTCCAGATTATTAACTTGCATAAATCGAGAAAATTTAGTGGTGCTCTTAATCTTTGAAAATAAATTTTCTTTTATTCTTTATAATAATTTTGAGAATGAATTGAAGACTGAAGTTGTTATTAATGCAAGTACCTACTTAAGAGAAAAAAAATTAATTAAAAATTATCTTTACCTGTACTAAAACAGCTTGAACCAAAACGATTATTTTGAACATTTTTCTATTTTCTATTTCGAGTGTAAACAAATTAGCTATGTCAAAGCCATGCAAAAAAACACTATTTATACTTTAAAATTATGTTATCAAGGAAATTGGCACATGCGAATTTGTACGTGTTTTATCATTAAAAAGGATGGTACTTTGGTTATATGCGAAAGAGGTTACAGGTTCGAATGTAAAGAATTAATTATTTTGAAAAAATATTATCGTTTGGTCTATTTTATACACATAACTATATTTTTAAAGAATTGTATTTTTACATCTCTTTCTTGACCTTATTTAAGTTTAAGTCAATTTGTTTCAGTGTTAATACATAATAATTAAACTTCTAATAAAAATTTACAGGGGCACAAAACCTTCGCCTTTTTAAAGATGGCTAAAAATGTTATAAATGCGTTGTGCTAAATAAGTCAGCAATTTATAACAAGATCGTTATTATTCGTATTAACTCCACCCAATTATTATAAGATGTCAAATCATAATTAATAAATCACATGGCAATAAACCAAAACGTCACCTAATGATGTCACATGACGCATTGTAACACCCACAGTAATATTTAATTAATATTATGTTCTTATTAAAGCATTCTTGAGATAAAAAGAAAGAAAACTTAAGTTTTATCGTGTTTTTATTCAAATAGAAGTTATATAAATTTGAGAAATTAAATAAAAATCTGACTCTATCTAAGTTATAGCACATAGTTACTACTTTATTGTAATCTATTGTTGCAAATAATCAAATTTTTTTAGGACTCATAAAGTTATAAGTACACGGGTAACATTTTGTTACGAAAAGGCAATGAAGTAGAGTTTTCAATTTATATTAGGAAAAACAATCACACCAGAATATACCAAATAAAATAGGCAAGCGAAGCCACATAGAGAGCAGTCGCATTATGTACATTAAAATTAATTATTTTATAACGCTGAACTAGACATCTGTAAATCATTCAAAAACTCAAACATTTATTTATTCAATTAGACTTCTTCGAGAAGCACTTTTGAATCGTCATTATATATTTTTGACGTGACAACGTCTTATAATTCGATATAGCCGGCTGCACGCACGAAAAAACATGACTCATGCGGCGTTACCTCGCTCTGAGGCGTTCCATGTAAGGCTTGAAGTGCAAGCGAGAGCGCGGAACGAACGACAAAGAAGCACAATCGTTGTCACGTTCAACTATCGTCAGTAAACCGACTTTACAGACAACCAATTTTTAACATTTACCACCGATTCAGAAAGCAGTATCTATGGAGAAGAACCGTCAAGAAACTCCATATTTGCTCTTTTAACATCATGTCAATATACAATTTAATTTTACATAATATGTACTACATAATGTATCATTCATTCATTTAGATAGAGATGCGATAGGTGCTAAAATTGAAATTCATGAATTATAAGCCTAAGAATATTATTTTTCTATATCAACACAATATCATAGTGCAATCTTTAAGTAATAAATTGGCCAAGTTATAGAAACTCACGTTTGCTAGTTTACTCAATATTGCAATGTGTATATGCAAAAATGATTATAAATATGTCTATAATTTAACTATTGTCATTCTACTTAAGTTATTATTAAAGTAATGTACAAAATGCATTATCCTATTGTTTTCGTATTTGTTTTTTGCTTGTTGAAGGTTGGTTTTTAATTATTATTTGTATTTTATGCTGATATCTAAAAAGTCGCGCATTTTTATATATTATTGATCTAGTTTTAATAAATATCGCTTTGAAAGTTAAAGTAAATGTCTTGGTATAATTTTTTTTGTCAGTATAATATAGTCTATTACTATTACAAATTTCATCTCAGTCAATTCAGTAGTTCAGCATATTGAATTATAAGGCATCGAAATACTATCTTCTCCACATTAAGATTTATACAAAGTCGATTTTATATACTAGGAAAGTTAAGGTTCTCTTTAAGCCAGAAATATATCGTAACTGTTTTGATTTGATTTACTGATAATATTAAGTAAATTAGAAGCCATATAAGAAAGAGAGAGGAAGAGAAGTAAATTATAAATTAGAATTATAATTATTTCTTAGAATAAATAATTATAAATTGTATGTTTAAACACAAGACCGCATGTTTATTAGTAATCAATACATTCGACGTGACCAATATCACGTTAACCAATATCAATTAACAACAAATTTTTAAACTAAACTATATTACAAATTTAATTTTATTAATAAATAATAATATATTATATTTCCACAGCACGCAACATCTCAATGCATTGGAACGACATCTTTACGAAACTTTGCACCAGCTTGGCAGAACACAAATCTATACCCTTACAATCAACCTATTTGTTCACGGCCAGTTTACAATCCAACTACTTACGTCACATCTGACATTCTAAATGTACCAATACCATGCGATTATGAAGTACCGTACGGTGGGTACGGGGAGGGAAATGTAGATATTCTTGGAGAATTACCGGTACAGGGTTCAACACATATCAACGGGCATGTACCCGTTCTCGGTATGGCCACATTTAGCGGTAATGTACCGGCCAGTGGTATAATTACTATTACTGGTAAATGTGGATGTGGATGTGAATGATTGTAACGTATTGATGGTAATGTTTCTGATTGTTATTATATTAGTAATAATTGGAAAGGAATTTTCTAGATTAGCTGACTGCACGGTTTAAAGTGTATTTACGTTAAATGTTATAGCCTAAAGATTTATTCGTTGCTCCACTAATAATACGAGTAGATATTATACGACATATTTCTTGATTTACAAAAAACTACATCCCATGGTTTACCTATTAGCAAAAACACTATGTTTTGCACTTCTGGTGTTAAAATAATTGATGTTTTAAAATAAATGTTATTGTATTTGTAATTTTCTGTAAGTAATATTTTAATAAATGTATTAATGAAACAAAATTATTTTACTTTTATAACCTTTTATACTTAAAGTAAAGAAAAATGCATTTTTCGTAGTGTAGTCAAACATAGCCTTACTTATATATAACTAGCTGCGCTCCGCGGTTTGATATATAGCCTATAATAGCCTTCCTCGATGAATGGGCTATCTAACACCGAAAGAATTTTTCAAATCGGACCAGTAGTTCCTGAGATTAGCGCGTTCAAACAAACAAACAAACAAACTCTTCAGCTTTATAATATTAGTATAGATAAATAAATTTGGTCACATAGTCAGAAGCTTAATAAATCAAGGTCTCATGTTTGTGTGTTTCAAATGCCTAAGTAAAGAACAGCTGTATTTAGAGGTAGTTTAAATATAGAAATAGTAGGTATATTACTATATGCTGGAATGATCTGGTCTTTTTTTTACACTGATTCATGTGTTTGGTACATTCAAAGTCATATTAAAATACTATTTATTACTTAAACAAAAAGAAACTCTCAAAAAGAAGTCAGTTCCAAAGTAGAATCACGCGAATTATAAATCAGACACAGAATTTATCAGTCAATATAAGTAGTACAAAATTACGATTAATGATTGATGTAGCAATAAACCCGCTTAATATTTTTAAAATCGTTTAATATTTTTTTTACTCAAAATTAGGATTGTGTCTGATATAAACCTAATGGAAAGCTCTAATTTCGTATCTTTTACTTTATACTATCTTCGTTTGACATTAGCGAAATAACTGCACGCTATGGCAGAAGGTAATATTATCACAGATAATATAATAGGTACTGGTGTTGTTAATCTTAACAAGCACAGCCCAAGCCACTGAATGGATCAGGCTCAAAGGAGAATGGCAAACTCTCATAGGACCCTGGGCCTGATCGTTACACTGATGATTTATGGGGGATTAAATAGATATACAGATTCTAAAAATATTACAATTATAGATCTTTTCTATGAGATAGCAGAGATATTGGAGTGTAATGTAACAAAAATAAAAAGTTAGTCTGCTTGAGTTAAATGAATAGCTATGTTAAAAGTATTGTCAAGCTCTGTGTCGTATGTTATTACACTTGGAATTTTTGTTAAAGACTTAGGATAAATGCCTGAAAGAGACTAGGAACTTGTTAGTTATAAGGCCTAGTCTAAGTTCTAGTTTAAGTTTTTATTATACCTACTAAGTATTGTAATGTTGGCAGCACAATAAAGTGTTTAAAATAAAATGAAATAAAATAAAAATAATTTTCCTCTACTGAATGAATGGCCGTCTTAGATTGCCGTCAAATAATTGAATTAAGGTACAAAATGTCTACATTAAGTTTTCAACGACGACATAAATCAATATTATCAACGTTGCATTTTATTTATGAGGTGTCAGGGATGGATATTTTTAAATTGTCTGTATTTTCTATATTGTATTAACTATTTATATCTGCCCTTAAATTTTATTTTAAGCGTTACCACAATATATGTGAATGTAGTGTTCATCTAGTATGTACCTGTAATCGCCAAAATTAGATACAGAGTCGTGTTCGAATATGGTCTAAATACCAATTAATATTGTTATTAATTATTTTTAATTCTGTCCAAATTCTGATCCATCAAAATTAAAAATAACAAGAGAATAAAAGAAAAAAATAATGCTTCAAATAATTTATTTCCGTCGCCTTAGCGTTGCTTATTGTGTTGCACCTCATAGGCATCTTCCACAACCCAGGCCATTGCCGTACGCTCCGTACGCACCGTACGGGCCGTACGCTGGACCGTACGCGGATCCGTACGCGCCGATCGCGGGTCTGTATCCAGAAAGACCCTCGTTCAAGATACCAACATTGCCGTTGCCACAACCGTAGTTGACAGCACCAGCTCCAATAGTAGGCAGAGCACCTTCCACAAGAGCGGTACCCAAGAAAGGTAACTGACCAGCGACAGCCAAAGGACCTTCAAAGGCGTTCTCAGAGAGGATGGAAACACCGCTAGCTGGGAGGGGAGATGAACTGGCTACAGCCAAACCACCACCGTAAGACGCGGCACCGTATCCCACTGGGTATTCGAAGCCTAAACCGAAGGGAGCGCCCAAGCGTTCGCCGTAGCGTTCGGCGGCGTAAATGTCGGCGAAGCGGTCGGCGGCGTAGATGTCAGCGCAGCGGTCGGCGGCGTAAATGTCAGCGGCGAGACGGTCAGCTGCGTATTCCGCGGCTAGGACGTTGCCGTAACCGTTGTAGCGGCCGGCGCATGATGCAGTGATGCTCTGAAGAAGAATAAGAGAATTTTAATAATTATAACAAATATGTATGATGAGATTGCTATGAATTGAGAAGTTATGATGTTTTTGAGAACATAAGTGATACCTAGTTGAATTTTACATGAGTTTCTATGATCATCAAATATCACCAAAAACCAACAATTTCCTTCAAAAGTTTAGCTACTGTGATAGATTGCGCAATTTAAGTTTTTTCCATATTCTTTGTAAATAGAACTTTGCATTAGCCACCGCTTTAGATTTAACATCAATTTCTACAATCTATCTTTTACTTTCTTAACACGTTCACTGCGGCACAGATATATCTGTACTTTCCATTACTGCGTTACGGGACGTTTAAAACCTTGTCCTATACCAGAGATTGTGGCGGCACGAGGCATATTAAACCCCACCGCCCGTAGGAGACCAAAATCCTTTTTTTGGCGCCAAATAAGACAAAGTGTGCGGCTTTTGTCGTGATTATTATTAACAATGAGTTCATTAACCTAAATCTACCGCCGCCCGTGGTTAGATTAGTTAGTTTAGATTCTAGGGGAAAAATAAAATGTGGGGTCTGATGTACCCCATACCGCACTGAACAATAGCAGTTTTTCATATAATTTAGTGATGGGAAAAGAAATATCGATTTTATTTAATTGTATTTATTTATCAAACTTATGGATGTTTTTCATTAAAACAGGCCAAACAATAATATTGTTTGCAACCAGTGCATTCTGTGACAATTTTCTTTACCTTTTTCGGCCTCACGACTTGTTAAGAAGGTGCGGAGTTTTTCGTAACATCCTACACATCTACTCTTCTTTGATCCCTTTAAGAGATGATGTGCCTTGTTTGTTGGCTTGTTGACTTGGGCAAGAGTTAAATTTTGATGAGCCATACACCGATTGCCGGGTGTTTTGGATTTGCCGCTAGTTGATTCAATGAACAAACACACTAATAGTAATCATGATTATCAACCTATTTGAAGAAAGTTACTCAACATGTCACATTCACGTTTCTATTAACGATATTTATTATAACGAGTAGTTAGGATGTTTGAAAATTACCTGTATCCACATTCAAGTCCTTCTTTGTAAAAGCTTCAATAAGTTGTTCCACAAATAGTCTCGAATGCGTTGCACAACACTATCGCGTGAAGCTAGCTTAGGGTGCGGTACGAGGTGCGCGGTGGTACGAGGTGTTCGCAACCTCGTTCCGCACTGCGTTAGAATTTTTATTTGTTCAGTGCGGCACGAGGTCTAAGAAACCCGGTATTAAGGTCGGTATACCATTGAACTAGGAATCAATAGCACATCTCAGATATATAGATATCACTTTCCTACACTGAACCAGATGGAAGTTATGCCTCCCGCACGACAGAGAAGTTCAAGTTTTTTCCTACCGCTATAACGACGAGACACGGACAGGGTGTTTCAAGCCCTGTTTCGCAGCTAACGTGTTAAAAGTAAAATCTTACCTGAACAAGCAACACCTGGGCGCAAACAAATAGTACAAATTTAGCTGCCATTTTAATGCAATCCTCTACCACAATGTATTTTGTAAATACGACATTCATTTTTATACTAACGCACTGATAGGCTCACAAAGGGTTTCCTAATTAGTTACGAAATTAAATAAATATGATATTGGGTTAGTAATACTTTAAGTAATGGCACGCATTTGTGTTCTGAGAATTCGATAGGTTATCGTCCTTTTAGTTTTTAGGTTTTTTTTTAATTGAGAATTACCCCTTTCACTGTTATTTCTAGGTGACTGTTAATCTTCTTTTAGGGATAGGATGTGCTAGATCTGGTAAAAAGTTATGTATGTATTATTAAATCTACATAATACGTAGTATTCTACTTGTACTTAACTGCGTATAATCATTGTCAAGAGTCGGTTCAATTTATCTTCATTTCATCTAGTCAAGCTTAAGCTTTGATAAAATTTATGCTGCATTGGTATTGTATTCATTATATTTTTTTCTACATCTCTCTCCCTCTCTCTCATCACATAATATAAGTCTCATCTAACTAGCCTTATAGATGATTCCCCAAAGTATGATTGCACATTTCATTGCATTCTTAATAGGGATAAGGATCACCACTTTTTACTGTAATATCTAATTCAGACATTTATGCATTCATGTAATAAATGTATATAAATAAAACTCAGTTTGTTACAATGGAGTATTAAATTAAAGTAGTAGTACAAAACACAATCTTTACTCCCACTAATTATAATTTATCGTCAAAGTTAAAGTTTCTGAGAATTGATGGATATAATATGTTACCCTTATACCTACGCAAAGCAAGTGATCGAATTTGTATTCAATTTGGTACAGAAATAGATTGTAGTATAAATTAGCAGCCCATAGGCTACTTTAACCCGGGTAAAACGAATCCATTCACTCTATTCTCGTTTACAATAGGCAAACAGAACCATGAATGGATGTATCTCGCACTTGAACAATTTTACTAAATGCTTACAAAATCTCAAAACTAATGAAATCCGTAAATTACCACGGATGGAGTCACAGAAGAAATGTCATTTATAACAAGTTATGTGAAACAGAATGTGTCAATACAATTAAGAGATCCCTAATTAACAGAAAAACTAAATAGTTCGTCCCCTACATGTGTAAATTATAGATACCATGCCGACACTATTTTAGGCTGATTATAGACGGGCGTTTGTGACGCTTTTATAGTGAAATGAAAGATTTTTGTACCTATTTTGGAGTGGAGTACATAATATAAATTATGTATTTTGTCATGTTGGAATATCATGAAGTGTTGCAATATTTACGACATAAAATCTATGAAAATGATGGTTTGTTCCTATAAAATATTTTTTTATATACATCAATGTTAAATTATAATATTTAATTTTACAGTAATATAGGTATAATAATAATATATTTTATCCAGTAACATCTTTGTAGAGTACTGATTAACTGATCTTATTTGCCTATATACTTAATAAATTAAAACTATCACAACAAACGATGACTTTTACTTTTTATAACTACACAATAAATAGCTCGATTTTACCACAATATACCTTTCTTTAGTCTCTTCACTGAACCTTGAACTTATAACAAAAATAAAAATGTCAGCAAAAACGTTTTCGCATATTTGGCCTTAATTGTTAAATGCCGTTAGAAAACATGCGGAAACGCGACAGCAAGACTTGTCAAATATTTTTATTATACTCTTTAAATATTTACTGTGTGTTATAGAAAAAATAAATATTCCGTAACAATATTAATGATTATTTTCAAAATAATTTCAGTAGTTACAGAGATTCCAACCTACCAACCTGTAAATTTTAACATTCTTTGTAATATAAGACAGATAAAAGAGATTTAGAAGTTAAAGATATTAACGGATTTTAAACGCGATTTATTCATTATATTATTATCCCGACGTTTTCACGAAATCTATACCTACTAACATTATAAAGCTGAGGAGTTTGTTTGTTTCAACGCGTTAATCTCAGGAACTATTGGTCCGATTTGAAAAATTCTTTCGGTGTTAGATAGCCCATTTATCGAGGTAGGCTATATGCTATATATCACGGTAAGACTAGGACTAATCAGGAGCGGAGCAATGCGGGTAAAACCGCAGGACACAGCTATTGTATAATATCGCGTAAAATCAAACACAAGAATTAGAAAGACCAGATTAAGAAAATTTCTAAGTTTTCTAAATGTTGCTTTTTATCAGATTATTATGATTCATATCAAAATGCTGTACGTGCCTTTGAGATTATAACTGTTCAACTAAGGAATATATTAATATGGTTTTAATTTAAATAAATGATTATTTTCAAGATTTAATTTAATTATACTTAGCGAAAGTAATTATAAAATATTAAAACAAAATGTTACATGTTTTGATAATTCATAATATAGCCTGTAGCATTCCTCGATAAATGGGCTAGGTATCTAACGCCGAAAGAATTTTACAAATCGGACCAGTAGTTCCTGAGATTAGCGCGTTTAAACAAACTCATCAGCTTTATAATATTAGCACAGAATACATAATAGTAGCTAAACGCTACAGAACGGACACTCTCCGCCTCCCGCCAAAATTAAACTTACCTCACCCCCGCGCGATCAGACATAAAATGGGCCATATTTTTCTGCAAGGACGATACGCAACGAAGATTGACAACATTAATCAAATTGACTTAAAGAAATTTTATTATTTTGGATTTGTGATTATCGTTTTTCGTAGAAAATGGTTAGATATTGTGCTGTTTACGGATGTATTTCATCAGAAAAACGCGAATTTTTTTTTACGCTAGTCACAAATGTGCCAACCATAAAGCGTTAACACACACATTTGCAGTCTCTACAGTGTGACTGTCAAAACGATCATTTTGTATGGAGTGTCCGGGGTGTGATATTAGTATAGATGTGAAAAAGTCTATCCTCTATGACCATCACAGATTTTTTGCGAGGGAATGTTGTCTGTTTCTTTACCAAGATTCATTGCTCTCATAATATCTAGTTTTCAATTTATGGAATCAAAATATAAAAATAATGTTATCTTATGGTTATCTTAAAATTATATTAATACCTAATTACTCAAAAATATAAACTAAGTATATTTTAATAAGTATATGATACCAAATTCATAAACATAAAAATATTATCAAAGATGACATAATTAAAATGCATCTAAATCACGTTTCCCGCCAACGTCATAAATTACAGATAAAAAAACGGTGTTGCCCTTTCAAATAACCGACATATTTTGTCATAATTAAGAACGCGCCGGCGCTAACGTTTTTTCTAGAATGTTTTTGTAATATTTCTATGATTTCACCAATATTTTGGTGAAGCGTGCATTTTGTATTTGTATTGCTGATGTGGTACGAACTTTGGAGCATCCTAATACTTAGTTTATACACGCTTCAAGCTTTGATATTTTTCATAATCGCACAAAAAGTATAATTAAAAGGATTAGGAAATAAAGGATATTAAACAAACCATGTTAAGAGTCATGTCTATCATTATAAAATCGCATATTGGCATCAAACAAATTACCAATTGCATTTACTTCTATAAGCGACAACTGGCTTATTACGAGCATTATATACCTATCGTATTAAACTGATGAAAAATTATTGCAGAAACTGTTTTATCTAAATACTAGGTAAAAATTGAACAGAAACATTTATTTATAGGTAAAATTTTGTCCCTTCATAGCAAAGAAAAATAATTTTTAGGTAATTTTTGTGTCAAAGGTCATTTTTAAAACCTTATATTTAATAGAAGTAATAATTTTTCGTCTCCATCCGTCTGTGAGGTTCTCGATAATTTTTTTTTCTATGAAATTCGTTATGCTCTATTTCAGACTATTGTCATAAATATTCATTTAATAGATTAGAATGGCAACATTTGCTCTTAGCAAAGCTTACCTATAGCAAAGTAGCGTGATGAAGACAAAAACCAATTTAAACGTTCGGTCCTGATACTACTTCGACTTAAATACTTACCTCAAAAATCCTCAAACTAAAACATACCCACAGGAACACACTAGTTCTTCTTAATTATTCCATCACTCAATCAAACTTAACCGATTCTAAACCACGACGCGTCCAATTAAACTAACTAACTAAATAATTATCGCAATTAATGAACTACCTCATAACTCAATCTTTAAATAAATCCAACTCCGGCGCATTGCCACGCCCACCCATCCCATTGGCTTTCACCTAATTATATCTTTGGTACTGCGATTTAGAAGCTATTTGCATCTTTTAAATCTCCACAAGGAAGATTCAACTCTACACCAAGGATATACCGTTCAAAATGTATTGATGGTATGCTAAATGTAGCATACGATATTGTCACCCAGAAAGACGCCCATTAGCTGAAGCTTTCCATCTTAATTTTAAACGGAATTGTTGCCAGATGGCCAGCATTCAATTCAATTTGAACCCTATAGCACAGATGTTAGAATTCAATTTGTACGTTAATGAAATTAAAAAGTAGCGAGTTAACATTTCAAACTGAGTCGTTTCAGTATAGCGATGTGACAAAAACGCGTCGTTAGGTTTCAAATTAGTTAAAATTATTGCCTCTTCTGATTTTGTTGTAAATCAGAGAGGAGTAACTCATGGACTTCGGATCAGTTGTGTTTGTGAAGTGAATCGGGAAGAAGAATTAAAAACGAACGTTGATAAAGAAGATTGTGAATAAGTTAAAGTGACAGAGATTGCAATGGATAAAATAGAATCAATGGAAGAAGACAAAATTGAAGTTAAAAACGCAGAAACTAAACTACCATTTTCAATAGATAACTTATTGGCTGATAAGTTTAATAGGCCAGAAAGTTCGACATCTTTAAATTGTTTTAGTGCGTTTAAAGACCAGGTTAATGTGGACTCTGATGATGATGATGATAAAGGCAGCAGTGGGTCAGAGCAACTGGACGTAGAAACGTCAGTTGGTGATGAAAGGGAACTTGGTGATGTGAAGGCAGATTATCAACAATCAGGTACTAATATGTTTCATATAATTTTAAAGTACAGTAAGAAGAATCAATGCTTAAAATTAAAAAGCAATTGTGTCTTAATTACCCAAATACATTTTAAAATGTACCATTTATGATAATTAAAACCTACGTTTGAATAAGGCAGCAATTCAAAAAATTTATTTGCTTAGATATTATCCGTTTACTTATGTAACATTGTAGGTATAACAATATTTAATCAAGCTCACTTTTAGATCTCAACAAAGAGATCAAGTGGTTTGTGAGTTTGTGAAATAATTTATATAGCAAGCTCCGAAAATACTGAACCTATACTAACCAAATTAAGTAGAAGTGAATTTAGAAGTTCAATAATTATTCTATATTCAACGGTTTCGAATAGGCCTGTCTAGACTATCATTTTTTTATAACTACAAGTATTAGCTTCAAGTAAGCATTGTATAAAATAAAATAACTGTTCATCACACAAATATTTGCCCCGGGTGGGAATCGAACCCACGACCTCGGGCTGTGAAGGCAGGGCCACTACCAACCAAGCCAACCGGTCAGTCAAAATATTATGTTGGATAGTCCATTAATCGACAAAAATTAACACTATTGTTAACTTTTGTCGATTACATCACCGTCATTCGAACACTATAGGAATGGAAAATAAAAATTTTGCAAATAAAGCGGGAAAACAGCTCTAATCAACTCAAATCATACAAATCAGAAAGTTTTCTTACTTAAGGCCGTATTCAGAAAGAAAGCTGGAAACTTATAAGCGCTTACCGGTGCTTGTCAGCGCTGGTTCGTTCTACACAAAGGAAGCAGGTTGAAGCAGACCAATAAAAATTTTATATGGCAGCGCCCAGCGATGACCAGCGTGTGTTGAAGCTTGTCGGCGCCGATCGGCGCTTATCGGCGCGTGTTCATATATTTTCCTGCGCGGGTTACCAGCGCTGACAAGCGCCGGTAAGCGCTTATAAGTTTCCAGCTTTCTTTCTGAATACGCCCTAAACCTTTTGTTACGTTGTAATATCTTTCTTTAATCTATGTAAGGTTAATTCAAGAGCTATTCCACTAATAGATGTTAGCTTTAGCCATTCTGCTAAAGATAAACTACGGATAAGCTACGGAGTTACTTCCCGGTTCTTCTCCGTAGAAACTGCTTTCCGAATCGGTGGAAAATGATAAAACTATTATTTTGTTATGATAATGATTATGATGTTATGACGATTCAAAAGTGCTTCTAGAAGAAGATTAATTGAAAATGTTAGAATTTGGTAGTTACAAATAAAAAAAAATAGGTACACAACAAAACAGAAATTGCAACCATATAAAAATACGCTGTCCTACCACAAAAAACATTAGACAGGGTTTAACTTTAAGCGCGGGTTCTCTTTAATCTGGTTTCGTCGTATTTCACATAGACATCTATTAAAGTGACAGATCCTTGGTTTAAAGTTAGACTGTGTTTAAATTGTTTTGTGGTAAGACCAACAGTTTCCAAGTGCAACATGAGTTGCGCAGTGCCACCTACGGATTTCAGATAAAAAATTAATTGTTCTCGAAAATATCGCGACAAGCATACGTTTGCGAAATTCATATGAATTCTAGGCAGGATGTTTGAGATAGTTTTAAATGTATCCCAGCAGATAATATAAAACACTGAAAATTCCCTTCTATCTTCTTGCTTATATCCCGAAAAGACTACGTATGTACTTAAAGCGATATGCGTGGTTATATTATATTGTTAAAACCTCGATGATCAGCATTTTTTCTTTTTATTACGTCAATAGGTACATTATACAGGGTGTCCCACTATTGGTATACTAAGTGCGAAGGGACTTGTAGTTTTGCATACACTGATCACTTAAAAAATACTTAAACATCAAAATTACTCCAAAAATTTTTTGCTTAATTTTTCCTTAAAATCCATGTTATCGTCTCTAGCTTCGCGCAGCCGGCATATACCGCTTCGCTATTATGAGCATTTTGTCTATGAAAACCAGCGAGCATCTGATGAAAACATATTCTTAAACGATAGCTCACGTGCGCGGTGCGGGTGGCAAAGTTGAGCGGGTTTCTTGTTAGAGGTTTCAAAAAAATTCGTCTGGAATTTTATAAGTATTTTTTGCGTACTCAGCGTATGCAAAACTATAGCCTCCTTGGGGCTTAGTATGCCGTTGCTGGGACACCCTGTATAGGTCACCTCTATTTATTTATTTATTTTTTATTTATTTGTAAAAAAGGTTCATCACCAGTTGTTACATATGTATCATTCACGTAAAACAGTAACATAGGATTTACACATTATTAAACTCAAAACTCAAACTCAAACATTTATTTATTCAATTAGACTTCTTTTACAAGCACTTTTGAAACGTCATTACATATTTTAACATTTACCACCGATTCGGAAAGCAGTATCTACGGAGAAGAATCGGCAAGAAACTCCATAGTTGCTCTTTTTAATCATGTCAGTTTTACAATTTAATTTTACAAAATACATAATATGTACATTATAATCATAATATGCCAAAGAACTGTCCTGTGGTTTTTACGCGACAACCCTCCATGGGTTTTTATCGTCCATATATTCCTTAATACTGTAATAGGCTCTCTGAATTAGTACATTTTTTATATAAGTTTTAAATTTAGAACTACTAAACTCTTTAATATTATGAGGAATTCTGTTATAAAAGCGTATACCTTGACCCATAAATGAATTTTTAACTTTAGCTAGCCGGAAAAATGGAATTTCAATTTTATTTCTGTTTCTTGTGTCATAACAATGTCTATCTCCTACTTTTGTGTGTAAATAAGCGTTATTGTGTACATATAAAATATTATTAAATATATACTGCGACGGTACAGTAAGGATACCAGTATTCTTAAAGAGATCTCTTAGTGAGTCTCGAGCACGCAAATTATATATAGAGCGTATGGCTCTTTTCTGTAGTATAAATATAGTTTCTATATCTGCAGCCCTGCCCCATAGTAGAATTCCATAGGACATAATGCTATGAAAGTAGCTAAAGTAAACCAATCTAGCCGTCTCTTCATCGGTGAGATGCCTTATTCTTCTCACTGCATATGCAGCTGAGCTGAGCTTAGCAGCGGTGGTGGTAACATGGGCCCCCCATTGTAGCTTCTCATCTAGTGTCAAACCAAGAAAAACAGTAGATTCCACAGGGTATAATACCTCCCCGTTTAAAATAATATTCCTTTTCACCTTTTTTACATTTGGGAGGATAAATTCTACACAATTTGTTTTTTTTGCATTTAGTAGTAAATTATTAGCATTAAACCAATCGGATATGCGTAAAAGAGCAGAGTTTACTTCGTCAACATTTGTGTCATGTCTATCCACATTAAATATTAATGAGGTGTCATCTGCAAACAGTACTATTTCACACATATCCTGCAAATAATAAGGTAGGTCATTAATATACACTAAGAACAAAAACGGTCCTAAGATAGATCCCTGCGGAACACCTATGCACTTATGCACAACTCTACATTTTTCTTCATCATCAAATTTTTTTTCGCACGGATGCGCAACCGGCAACACTGTTTTGGTTTTAAACATCAAGCACGTTTCGTTTCGTCAATTTCGTGCATTTGTATGTAAATAAAAATTAACAATTATTATTTTTGGCATAAGTTGCATTGCATTCTTGTTCTTTTTAACCGACCGCGACGATCCCAAAAACCAAAGAGGTTCTAAATTAGACTGTACGTATATTTTTCAGTGAGTTTATATTCGATTGACGTGATTTTTATTTTGTGTTGGAATAAAAATTGCTATCATAATATATAGTGCCATTGTAGAATCTGTAGTGGTATCTCCCTCAATAGAAATCTCTGTTATCTTTTTTGTAGAGATGTTCAAACTTTTGAAGAAGGTAATAATAAAGTTTGGTATTTACAAAAAAAATATATAAGAGTACGTGACAAAAAGCAAAAGATGAAAAACATAACCTAAAGTCATATCCGTTTCAAAATGATCAAGCTCAAATTTTACAGAATTTTTTACATTGTAATAAAATATTAACACCACAAAACATTCACCATGCCTTTTTAAAGGCCGTTTGAGATTACCAAGTAGATTACTAATCATCTTACAGTATTTTTTATTCGAGTTTTACAAACTTCGAAACATGAGTCTGAAATCCTAAGCCCAATAAATCATTGTCACTAAAAAAGTTAAAATGTCACCACTTCGCGCCTTTCTGGCTCATTGACGTTTACGCTATGCTTTTGTTCCGCCGATTATTTTCGTTTTTGGCGCCAATTAGACAAATTGTTTCCGAGAATTTTTAAGTTTATAAACATTTATTCGTTTTATTATTCCTGATTATGTTTTTATTTATAAATTAGATGTTATTTTATGTCACTTAGGAACGTTTAATAAAATCCATTATTAATCCAGTCCATCTAGTTGGATTTTAAGTTCTGTAGGTATCTTTTTTAAATTACAGTTTTTAAATATATTATATGGAGAAAAAACTATTTTTTAAACTGATAGGTTTTTCCACGACGAAACAAAAATAAATAATAATTCTCTACATTATAAAGACGTTAGAACATTTTCAAACCGATAAATTATTTAAAATTACTATTATAACGGTTATAAAACCAATAAATTTTAGTAACGGCCTGCAAATGAACGTTTACTGAAAAATAACAGCTTGCTAATTTATTTATCGTCTATGCAGCAGTCAAATGTCCGATACAAGCTTGCTTCAAATTAGCCGACTCAATTGGTTTCATTACACACACATACACACACTGATGTCTCATTTTCTAAATTTGTTTCGAAAAGATAAATATCTTCGCCTCCCGACTCTTGTTAGTTATATCTCTCTCCCCGGTAATTATTCACCGTTAAAAAATAAAGATGAAACGAAACTGTCTCGGATTCGAAATTTAGTAAGTGGTCGGAGCTCATTAAAAAGCTGTAAATATATTTAAAAAGCGGATGAGGAGTTTCTGAACGCGATCTCGTCTGTCAAAATATTGTTGACATCTTTATTTTTTTTTCTAAATGCACAGGCGAAAGTCGCTCTTAGTTAATTGTGTCACAGACTGTTAAAAATATTGTTTATCTGTGGAACTGTGTTTTGGCGCGAAATAGAGTCCGGTGACATGTGACGATGTATTGACATTAATTGTTTTACGCGTGTATCGCTTAAACATGCACCTACCAGCCATGTTTCAAGCGGATGAGTTAATTTTAAACCACTAATTAATTAACTGGTTACAATATTGGAACAGATGTGATGTATTGTGTGCACTTCTAGTATCTTGTAAGTCATGTAGGAATTCGTTTAAATGCTTGTTCTTATTTTTGGTACTACATCTTAATTAATGATGCTGGTGGCTGATTAAGTATGTGAAAATTTTAATTCATTGTTGATGCTATTATATTGACATTGTTTGTAGGTACTTTTAATAGAAATTTTTAATTAAAGTAGATGACTTGATACAGGAAGGTATTTTAAAATTTTTAATGTGACAATGTAGAATATATTTTAGGATT
>CAJQZM010039793.1:3240-14867 GCA_907164665.1 Colias nastes
TGGCATGCAGTACGGCAACAGCGGCGAGTACGGGCAGCACTACGCGCTGCAGAAAAACTTATTTATTAGCCTAATATTATTTTCAAAAGCAACATCTATATAAGTATTTATTTAAAATTATGTATATGTATGTTTATCAGCGATCTGGTTTCCATAACACAAGCGAAAGCTTAGTATGGGATCAGATCGTGCCGTGTGTAAAAATTGTCCTGAAATATTTATTTATATCTTCTCTGTAATATTAAAGCCACAAAAATATCGAATAGTGAATACTTTAATTTTGACACAAAAACGTAATTTTCTTTCCTATTATTGGTGACTTATATTTTATAAAAAAATCACTTTATAATATTAATTTACTCCTTAAAAACTAGACAATCCTTTGCATACAGTATACACAATCTTCAAACTACATATAAATTTCTCACATGATACCTATAAACATTCTATAAGTTCGTACGCGGAGATTTGAAATATTTAATAACATAATTCAGCCAAGGGTATCCAACTATTTGTGGATCTTACACGGAACGCAGGGGCGCATTCTTGTATGTTGCTTTACATTGATTTTACGTTATTATTATAAGCGATTATAACATTAATATTATAATGTTTGTAAGGTTCAATTGCTTTTTGTACTATGGCGATAAAGATGAATTGTTTGTTTGAAAAACATAGCTGCAAGGAAAACAGATACATCAATTATTATAATCATATTTATTTCAATTATTTACTTCGTTAAATTATTTTACTACGAAAAATAACTTTTATTAGTAAAACAAACCAGCAGTATTAGAAAAAATGGGGAGAAGTATTTTATGCAATGTGTCTGTACTTACCTATAAATACAGGGTGTTCTCCTTACAATATTATTAAAACGTAAAAATAACTCGCCAACATGAAAATATGTCAAAATAGTTCCAAAAATAACATTACAAAGTATTGAATGTTCGTTTAATATCATCTAAACTTCTAAAGTGCCCAAACTCACTTAGATAGATTAACGTCTAATGTTCAGGAAGAAGGCTCACATTGTGAAGCCACCGAGCAATGCTTTATTGTTGAAAACGATTTATTATATCGGAAAATATGATACTGTATTGTGGGGATTTGAGAGTACGGTGTACAAAAGGGATAGTTTTTAAAGATGTGTAGAAATATTTGTATCATCTCTACGTTTTGTGTATTGGACTGTAAACATCATAAGGAATTGTATATTTTCGGGATGACTGTATAAATATATTAAAAATGAAATTAGTAAATTGCAATTACAATAAAAAATAGTAATACTAGTTTAAAGCTATCTGTGTAGAGTTAGGTTAGGTTTTTTATTAAGCATAATTATTAGGTTCAAAATCTACAAATAATCTTCAAATAAAAACAGCATAAGTAATGAAATACTTTTACAAACATATACATGAACCCTCAATCAACGTACATTTATACACACACAAATAAAGCCACACAATTAACGTAGCAATAATAGCATAACTATGCATTTAATCATTTCTAGTTTTTGCATAATAATAATTATCACGATCACAGGTAAAACATAGTTATAACAATATTATACTGCCATTATCCTATTATAGATGACAAATAAAACGAAGTGTAAAGTTTAAACAAACATTATTTCCAACAGTTATCTCATGGAGGCTTCAGCTACGGTGGTGGTGAGAGGCGATCAGACTACGGAGTGCGGGAGCAGCATGAGCTCGCCTTACACCATGCACTGCACTCCACTGATGAAACACAGGTAAGTGCATATCAATACTAATATTATAAAGCTGAAGAGTTTGTTTGTTTGTTGGAACGCGCTAATCTCAGGAACTACTGGTGCGATTTGAAAAATTATTTCGGTGTTA
The DNA here is from genome assembly GCA_907164665.1 of Colias nastes. Classification (NCBI taxonomy): domain Eukaryota; kingdom Metazoa; phylum Arthropoda; class Insecta; order Lepidoptera; family Pieridae; genus Colias; species Colias nastes. The sequence continues at coordinate 5,106 of CAJQZM010039793.1, forward strand.
GATAGCCCATTTATCGAGGAAGGCTATATATCATCACGCTAAGACCAACAAGAGCGGAGTCACGCGGGTGAAATCGCGGAGCGTAGCTAGTCATTTATATACGTAGCTAATTAAGTTTACTGCGAGGCTAGGTTATTATATTATGATAAACGTACCTATAGTATAACAGTCTTAACAATATATTTTATGTATGAAACGCGAGAGAAATTTCGTTCAATATTTACACGAAAAATACAGTATTCAGATAATCAATTGAACAGAATACAACTTTTTTCAACTACATTAAATAATAAGAATTGGAGCGTCGACAAACAAGCTCTATAAACTGACTAATATCGAAGACCTTTCCGAAGTATTATCTAATTAATACACATTCTAAACAGCATCATAATCCAATGGTTTTTTTTTAAACCCTGATTATTAACTTACGAAAGCAGAATTTCAATATGCTTACAAAAGGTGATACAGAAACCCGAATGCAAATGACATTCACCTTACATTTTAGCAAAACATAATCACCCACTTAAGAGCATCCTGTATACTATGATGGCGGACTTAACCTAATCAATTTGTGTAATGACATGTGATAACAGTGTAATGGAGTCACAATCCCATAAATTATTTCTTATAAATGACAAGCCTGTGTGTTATTACACCTCTACAGGTGTACAAATGTGTACATGGTATTAAAACACGTATTACAGCATCAATATTTATGGTAATCAGGACAAAATATTGATGAAAGATATCTTATAGGTCATTCTGTTTGGTACCTAAAGCTGCGAGGGTTGAATATTATAAAGAGATGGATGAAACTTAGAAAAAGGGTACTAGATTTTTATTGTCATAGAAATAAAACCTAAAGATTTACATCTCTAAGGGCCGATTTTTCAATCCTTTGTTAAAATTTATCCGTCCAATAAAGTATTACACGAACATTTTAAAATATCACCTGTAAACTGTCAAATACGGACAATTAGAATACATTTTTGAAATGGTAGTTTAATACGTTATTCGATGAATAAGTTTTAACCAAGGATTGAAAAATCAGCCCTTAATCTAATCTAAATTGATATAGAGTTTTAGTAGCGTTTGATACTATTAAGTATTCAGTGATATTAGTAAAAAGTCTATGGGTTTTATCAGCTAAGTACATATAATTCTTCACCTTACTTAAATTCATTTTTGTACACACAATTAATTACTGATCTTGTAAAAGAAAAACTTCTCTAAACTGTCGATTTCTGAACGGTTTCATAAGAGCATTAAATAAATACGAAAAAAATACCCTTCTATGGACTACACAAATATATTTGCTAAAGAATTTAATAAGCTAAGTAAATTAGACCTCCCTTAACGTTACGGGAATGTTCCAAAGAATTCCGTGCTATTTTTTGCTATGATTAGCTTCCTATACGATATTCACTTACATATTATTATGAATATTTTTATACAGGGTGTCTTTTTTCTGGTATCATAATGCTTAATTTTTTTCTACTTTTTTTTTAATACTTTTCATAATATTTTACAAATTGACTCTACGTTTTTTTTTTCACAGAACGCGGGCATGGACGACACAAGTGGTTTTATGACAGATCTACCATTATTAAAAAGTAAGTGCTTATCAAAAAGAATTTAAAAAAATCCGATATATAGCTACTGCAGATTAAAAAAAAGACGTGTGGCACTCGGGGACTGCCGCGGTAAAGCTATTGCATAGCATGCCTTCAAGCCACACCTCCGAGCCCGTCGGAGTGGGGAGCGTGAGGTTTTTTCGTTACGGAATTTTTGGATTCGGTCCCCGCGCTCAAGGCCCGCGATGGAAGCTATGCAATAGCTTAAAATATTTTCTTTCGAACATCACCCCACTACCATGTTTAGTAACTGAATTTATATCAATCTCAATATTGCAAATATGTTGCTCATTAAAATATATTCTGTTTTTTTTTTCTATCGATAATAAATGTAATTTAAATACCGCTATATAACACACGTTATTAACTTATCAAATACTTTACTTAAGATGGTTTCAATGATAAAACAGTAATTAGGCAGTACATCGAATCGGAAACGTGTGTCGATTTTTTTAGATCGGACAAGCGAATAATCGATAAAATTGGATCGATCGAATGCGGATACGGAAATGAGATGCTACTTTTTTCTTGTCTATTAATCGATTGATGAGTCTCATTACTATTGTAAAATATGGTACGGAATATTTTTGAATCTTTTTTTTTAATATAAAATTTAGCACGAATTAAATTGTAAACTGTAGGTACTTAAACTTGTGTTTAAAATGAAATACGTCATCTTATATTAAGAAAGTTATTTTTAATTATTTCTGAGATTTACCGAAATTACGAACATTACGAATTATTATGAACTATGAATAGAGATTAATATGACATAATATCTAATTCTTGCGAATTTCTTTCGAATTCCAAACGGCAAGAAATCAATTTGCCGCCGAAAAACGTTGCATTCAACTCTGGCCATCGACAAAATAATTGGCCGCTAATGATTTTTATTCTACAAAAAAAGCTAATTCTTTTTTTAAGACGTGTTAAACAGCCAGCATGGTGCTGAGGTAATGATACAGTAATGTTTATTGTATTAGGGTTGCCATACGCGTTATTACAATGAGAATAGCAATCACGCTGTGTGCATGTTTGGGGCGTGGCTGGATTGTTAGAGCGCCATTGTTAGTTTTACACCAGGGACTCGATAATCACCCAGATTTTTTTATTTCAATGAGCATTGAGCAATTTCGTGCTACTTACTGTAAGGATATTAAGTATATTATATTCAATGAAAATCATGCGAGTAGGTGCTAAGCCCCCTATAGTGCATGTAAAATTATGTTTAGCTCTCTTTTCGTTTTCTATTATATGGACAAATAAAGAAATTCTCAATCAGTATACATTTTGGAATTTGGAGACGTTATTCATTCATTTTATTATAATCCTTAGGTTTCCAACACTTTACACCGAGATAACATATTCGAAACGCCGACACGGGCCGAATTCTTCAATTCTTTATTTATTTCCACTAAATAATATCAAATCAATCACACGTAAAACTAAAATACTGTCTATGAAAGGCAGGCGTCGCGGTTGCGGCAGGTCGCGTCACAGAGTAAGGCGACGATTTAGGTATCTTTGAATCTTGCCAAAAAAGTTTCACTTATGATACATGTACTCTACACACACGCTTTTTTTTAATTCCCATGACAGTTGACACTTAACAATACTAAAGATTACACGCATTACTTTTTTCCCACTAGCTATGAAAGGCAGAGACGGCCTCTCCTCCGGTTCATGTGCACCAAACGACGTGTTCTGCTCAGTGCCCGGGAGGCTGTCCCTCCTCTCCTCTACCAGTAAATACAAGGTGACAGTCGCGGAGGTGCAGAGGAGGCTGTCACCGCCGGAGTGTCTGAATGCCTCGCTGCTGGGAGGAGTTTTGAGAAGGTATGTTTTTAATTTTTATGTATTGGATAATTCTTATGATTTTTTGTAAACGTTGGTAGATAAGTTCGGGAAATCATATAATTATGAATTTTTGTATTTTGTGAACGTTGGGAGCAAAGTTCGATCAGGATATCATATTCGTAGAAATTTTGCTATATTATGCTATGGGCCACGCTCATCCACAGACGACCCGGTCATATGCAAGTTTTTCTATAGCTTGTAAGATTCTGGTAGCAGTAGCTACATCACAAAGTATCACCTAAATCCGTTCAGTAGTACTTAAATGAAAGATAAACAAACATGCATCCATAAATCGTCATTTTAACTTTTACATTTTTAATATAAGTAAGATAAGATGTATCATAATATTTTTTATAAAATTATTTGTAGAACACGCAATTTCAAGAATAAACCTACGTATTTGCAGTAACATAAAGAATCTAGCTTCCTACAATCGATATAATCTAATCAAATAGACCGGGAGATACTGACACAAAATTTCGAGTCATTTGTAACAGGATGGCGGTTCTACAGGGGTCTTAGTACGCAATGACAAAAAGAAAAATGATGGTCAGAACGCTGGTACCGGCGGACTAGTCGCGTGGGCGTTAGTCGAACTCGTCGGATAAATAGCGAAAGTCAAACGATTTGTAACACAAAAATTTTAGAATTTACCGATAGCCCATAAAAAAGAAGTAGGCGGTAGTGTCATGCCATACTTTTCCGGTGTGACTTACAGCCCGCCATAAGCCGCCGGTACCAGCGTTCACACCATCATTTTTCTTTTTGTCATTGCGTACTAAGACCCCTGTAGAACCGCCATCCTGTTACAAATGACTCGAAATTTTGTGTCAATATCTCCCGGTCTAAAATATACCATGAAGAAAATATGTTCGGTATCCACTACACCGTCTACACCACAAATAAGCATGTACAGTTATATCCACAGACTACACAATGATTCAACCCCACACCGCACTACCGGGTTATTTACGTCACGTAATTTTTTGCGCTTGCAACACTGCTACAGTTTGCGGCTAGACATCGTTTAATTTCGAACGCCGGTTAGCGGTCAGATATTTTTTATCTGTGGTCTTATGTACAGGCAAATCAAATACTATACACATTTTTTACGAGCACGAGCCAGTAAGTTTTAGTCGATTAATAAGAAACATTAATATCTACAACGATATAGAACCATTCTAACATTTTAAGACATAGTATTAATGAACAAAGTTGTTAAGAATTTGGAACGTCAATAATATAGAATTCATCATACTTTACACTTGAAAGAGCCTCAATTTAATCCAAAAGAAATAGCATAAAAGAGATTAAGACAGATGAAACATGAAAGCTCCATACAAAACAATAATAAATCTGGTACAATGCAAGAACGAACGGTATCTTTTTCATCATAATTATCGAAATCAAATATCCGTATATTGATTGATAATCTCTTTAATCGGACATCTGTGTACTCGATGCTTTATATCGATATTTGATGCCTATTAGCTAGCGATATGTCGATTCATTCGATTCAGTTTTCCATTGATTCTAAATTCGAATCAAATAGTTGCCTGTCTCGTTAGATCTGTGCTTGAATCTCTCTTTTGTCGATGGCCGAATTTCTAAGGCAAATATGCATGTATGAAAAATGAATTCTATGAATTTGTGCGTCTAGTGAAGAACTACTTATATTGTTCTGATTAATTGAATAGAACGATATCTAACTTTTGTTTCTCAAATACATAATATACATAAACGTATACACCATCTTTTTTGCAAATTAAAATGAAATTATATGTAAGTATTAAAAATATATTTGATTGTTAAAATAATACAATTAAAAATAAAGTTAGAGACGTTGCTTTTATAGAATTGAGGCTATTAAGGTGGCGGTAAAGATCCTTTAAAGTTATAATGATGATATTATAAACTAATTGGATCACCCGACCTCTTTTACGTAGTGATTAAATATCCATCTGGAAATGCTACATTTTCTTTACATTGTAGTCAATACATTTAAAACAAAGAATTTTGATTTGAGCTGCCGAGACTTTAAAAAGTTTCATGAATAATATATTATCTCCTTAACATAAATTGTACGTGAACTAACCAAATTAAATCGATTCCATTTGATTACAAAAAAATAAACAGAATTACACCAATTTTCGGCAAATTCGACCAATCGTATACGTTTAAAATGACTTCATACATTCATTACGTGTGCCTTTTCAGGAATAATTGGATATCTTAAATATTGGATAGGGCTGCCACCATCCATGTATTAAATACATTTATCGCAATGTTTATCTAAATATCCAATCATCTGGCTGCCCATAAAAATTACTAATATCATCACTAAAATGGATGTATGAAAATTTTTTAATTTAGATTGTACATATAATATTATCTCTTTACTTCCGCCGAAAAGTCTTAATAACCACGAAGATTCGATTAGAAGTGTATTGTTTTTGTACTATGTATCAATCCTAGGGAAAGAACAAGTCCTCTTAACACAGGTATAGATTTTATATAGCAAAGGAGCCTGACCTGCATCCATCGTTATTAAAAAAATATGTAAGAATTAAAAATTCACAATTATTTACATATTTTAAATTATAATCATATGTTGGCAACCCTTGCATGACCAGACAGTTTGGCGGTATATTAGCGATCGGACGATAAAAAGCAGCACGCGCTGAACGAACAAATTTTATAATTAGGTACCTACGCACTAAAGTGTAAATGTATCGAATTGGATCTCGATGTAATTACTAATGGCGCGAAAATTAAACTTGTTCAAATTAATGGCAGTAATGATTAGTATTGCGAGCTAAATACGTTTGTAAGTGGGATAATTTATTACTATCTATATTTCAAGCAAAAGAACTTTGCCGCGTAGATAAACTGACAAGTCCGATCATTCCTAAAAAATAGAAACTAAAAAAATAATTTTCTAAATCCATACTATATCCGTACTAATAATATTATAAAGCTGAAGAGTTTGTTTGTTTGTTTGTTTGAACGCGCTAATCTCATGAACTAAGTACTGCCAGTAGTTCATGAGATTAGCCGAAATAATTTTTCAAATCGGACCAGTAGTCTTAAGTCTACTGGTCCGATTTGAAAAATTATTTCGGTGTTAGATAGCCCATTTATCGAGGAAGGCTATATATATATGCTATATATCATCGTGCTGAGACCAAGGACCGGAGCAATGCGGGTGAAACCGCGCGGCACAGCTAGTTAACTTATATACTGGCAACATTAGCACGTTGATTGAACAACGTTTAAAAAAGTGTACACTGAAATATAACGGTTATAATCATGGCTTGTTTTAATCAAAATTGTAAGCGATTTGAAATAATAGCACATACACAGTTTTCATTATCTAGTAGGTAGCAATTATTTTACTGGGTCGATAGTTAACAATTACGTAGTTAGACTCAATTTTTATTTCAATTAATATCAGATTACGTATCGCTCTGTCGATTTTGAAGTACTTATTCAAATATAATTTGCATATAAATAAGATATGGGAAATGTGTTTGAAACAAATTATATGCAGTACTGAACGTTATTTTTTATGAAGCAATTAATAGTCTTACAAGTTACGACATATCAATTTAAAAAAAATGTTGTGTGGTTTTATGAAACCACGGTAAAAGTGAAACTTAGGCACAAAATTATCGTATTTGTACGATAATTATCGTACGGTTCCGAACACTGCTTTATACCTACTCGGCAGCCGACCGTCACGCGACATGCGCTACACAGACCAAAAAGTTTGAGACGATGTAATAAAAGTTTCACTTTAAAAAAAATATCTACAATTTAGGGTGTGTCCAACACTTTATAAATCTTCAACTTTTAATTGTTTATCCGATGTAACCAAAGTTCTTATAATATAAATAAAACGTAACTACAATAAGAAAATTAATGTTTATTTTAGTGTAATTATATTTCGTTGTTTATTTAAATCCACAATCAATCATTTATCATACTAAAACCAAAGTTTAAATATTCAATCAAAATAACAAGCACACATTCCTAGATACCTTGATAAGAGCAACCAAAAACAATTTTATTAATGAGCCCAACTTTTCATTAATTCAGTAGCATGTTACGTACTGGCAACATTACATAAATTTAAAAAGAAAACATCGTTAATCCAATTTACACTTTACTGCGTGTACTTAGGGTATTTATTTAAAGGGCAACGTTTAGACCGCTTTCTACACGTCAATCATTTTGGCGGTAATAGATAGGTTATCTGTGGTTCAATCTTGTGGGCGGTAGCTGCTCTATACGTCAATAATTTCGTGTGCTCTGTCGTAAAAAATATAAATCTACATTAAAAAAATATTGATTTCATTGACGTAATAAAGTTATGATGGATGGTTCTTGAATATAATAAAATGATATTAGCTCCGATTAGTAGAAAATATTATATCTGTAGTAACTATAAAATCATCATCGATAATTTATAAACATTTGCATTTTAAAAACAACTTTACTTATACAATATGTCGAAGTTATTCAAGTTCACTAATCACATTTGTCAAAATAATTATTATTAGGTGCGAAGTGATTTTCCCGCTAAAACATTGACATTCTTAATCTGTAGTAAAAACAACATTTTGTCAGAATATGTATGGATGTATGTTTGTTAGTCTTTAACGCTGAAACACGTGATCATATTTTATGAACTGTATTACTTATTACTACGTCTACGCGAATGACGCTACGAATACCAGCTATCCTATTAATATTATAAAGGCGAAAGTTTGTATGGATGTTTGTTACTCTTTCACGTAAAAACTACTGAACCGATTACAATGAAATTTAGCACACATATAGAAGGTAACTTGGATTAACACATAGGGTAGGTTTTATCCCGGAAATCCCACGGGAACGGGAACTATGCTGGTTTTCCTTTGAAAACGCGGGCGAAGCCGCGGGCGGAAATCTAGTTTTTTAATATTATTCTAATACCCTTAAGTTAATAATTTAATGTGATTATTTATTTCAGGGCAAAAAGCAAAAATGGTGGTCGTTTATTAAGGGAGAAATTAGAAAAAATTGGTTTGAACCTGCCAGCGGGGAGACGGAAAGCCGCGAATGTCACATTACTCACTTCACTTGTAGAAGGTAAATGATTTTTTTTATTATTATTTATAGTTATATAATATATTAAAAATTGGTTTTAAAAGAGGATTGATAAGAATTAATAACTACCTATACCTACATACCTACATGTCCTACATACCTTTTAAAATCACTAGCTGCTACAGGCTGTATCTAACGCGCGATTTCGATTATAGCTAGATTTTGTTATCCCTACATTCATGAGTCATGAGTGATTTTTCCTTTTAAAACGTATTTAAAATCAGTGGTTGATAACGAATTATCTTCACAGCCGACACTGTATACCTACAACTGTGCTAGCAGCTTTTTACGTTAACTCTAAAGATCATTACTTCAACTACGTAGTTTTTGATAAACAACATAATTAATGGGCTAATTCTTCAAAATATCTAAAATAATCAACCATTTTCCTCCATTTCCCCCAGCTGAAGCAGTGCACCTAGCGCGCGACTTCGGCTACGTGTGCGAGACGGAGTTCCCAGCCCGCGCGCTCGCGGAGTACCTCGCGCGGCAGTACGCGGAGCACGACGCGCGCCGCCGCCGCGACCTGCTGCAGGCTACTAAACAGGTGAGCGGGGAAAGAGAAAAGAAAAAAAACTAATTCTAACCAGCCAGTACTATTTAAAAAAAAACGATTTCTTAACAGCCAGTTCTATTTCTTGCTTTTTTTTATTTTAGAATAAAAAAGGTGAATCTAACCGGCCAGTACAAATTTTTTCAGTATTTCTTTTTTAGTGTTGTAGTGCACATAAGAAAACGCCCTGGTTTATGTCAGACTTGCGCTGCAACAGTGTACTACCAACTAAACTCCGTCCGTCGAACCGCGCGACCGGTTAGAGTAAATTATACTCAGTCGACGCTGAAGCGAATAGTTAATTAAACTAAAAACTATTTCATTTTCATAAACCTTTCTAACAGGTGGTCAAAGAAGTGATGGACCTGATAAATCTATTTCATGTATCTATAAAAAAATGCATCAAATAATTACTTTGTCACCAGGTGGTCAAAGAAGTAATGGACCTGCTGAACCAGGACCGATCTCCGCTGTGCAACACGCGGCCGCCGCACCTGCTGGAGCCGGCCATACAGCGCCACCTCACGCACTTCTCGCTCATCTCGCACGGGTTCGGCGGGCCCGCTA
>CAJQZM010039793.1:14877-50869 GCA_907164665.1 Colias nastes
TGTATGGAAGGTGAATAATTATGTATACTTGTGATTTTTTTAGTTTATTTTAATATTAAAACAGCTTGTAATTTTGACTTGAAATAATAAGTGCCAGTCCGTATGCGGTCACATAATCTTTTCGTAAATGACAAAAAAAGTATATAAAGCCGGCTACTCACGTACCTGCAGCAGGGGCAATATTGGAACAATCTCGGTTGCATGGTGCGGGCGCGGCGGTCGGAACAATTTCAGTTGTTCTTTAAATTCTCACTGCTTGCCTATACACATCACAATTAAGGGTGTAATTCCAATATTGCCCCTGCTGCAAGAAGTGAGTAGCCGGTTTAATGTGACATGGAAGTTGGAATTATGTGAAAATTTAACTAATGTCTAACAATCGTTATAAATATAACAGTATTGTAACAGAAATCGTGTGCCAAGAATTTAAAGAAATGTAATGTTAATTTAACGTTTATTTTTGTATTCATAACTTCTAAGTTATTGTAAAACTGTTTTGTGTAAATATGTATGTTATGAAAAAACAGATTTAAATAAAAGAAAAGTATGAAACGCTTGTTTGATTTTGTAGCCAAACACAACTAACTATAATAAACCACGAACCATTTTAGTAAAAACATAAAGTAAAATAAACAATAATATTCGACATTTGCCGTTATTTGTGAGATCTCTGAATTCGTCATTTCCCTGCGACACATTTATCGTTTATGTGTGAAATGGATGGAATACGAAAGTATTAAATGATAGAAAGAATAAGTTCCTATCCTTTACTTATTATCTCTCTGTACAACCGGTTGTCTGGATGAAATCGCTATTTAGCGATAAAGCCGCCGTTTGTTACAATGTATCCTAGGTTAAGTCTCAATTTGTACCTAATTTATCTTGAGCAATAAAGCATAAATAAATAAGTTGATCTTCCATCGAAAGGGTTGGCTAAACCTATTGAGCTATAATAAAACAGTATACGATGGTTTTGTCTAACCCCCAAGAACCTTTCATTCTTTTACATAATATTATAGTATCGTGGGTTATTTCCTCTTCTATTTCAAGACTACAGTATTGTTCCTAAATCAATTAAATACGATGGAAAGCGGGCGGTGAATAAGAAGTTAGGCTTTTAATTAAACGGCTGATTCTGCTTGTTGCATACAACATGCTATGAAATGGCAACTTTAAGCATTCTGTCAAATCGCAATGTCAGTGGACTTTTAAGAAAATGACATTCCCAAATTTGAAAAAAAGCCGCGGTTATTTTTGTTATCTTTCTTTTAGTTTCAAAGTATTTATTTTTTATGCGATAATCATCCACATTTGTACTGTATAATAAAGTGATAATGATTGATATAAGTGATGATGAAGAAGTGAACAAAAAGTGTTTTAAATATCGACACAAATTGACCGGTAGCTTGAATATAATTTACAATGCATCCAATTCTATGTTATGTTTATGGAGCAAATACCAAATATTTATCCACGAACATTTTAATTTCGAAGATGCAGCCAAGATTATAATTCCCGAGTTTCAAATCAGAGAATCTTTACTTATAGATAACTACCTGCTTTGCTTAGATTACAGTAGGAATGTGCATTTAATATCTTTAAAATTTAAACATTCTGCTACAAAAAGACTTAAAAGTTCCTTTTCTCCGAGAGACCAAAACATAATAACAATGAAAAACATTGGCAGTGATGTGATTTGTATCAAACAAGAAAATGAAAATTATTACATATGTTCATATAAAATGAATGTAGACTTTCAACTAACTAGAAAACAAGAGATTCCTTTACAAGATACATTAGTTAGCTCAAAGTGTCTTCTTTACCTACATGCGCTGTCTCTACAAGAATTTGATACTGTAAAGGAAATGTTTAATTGCCAAGATTGTGTTTGGAAGGACCACTATTTAATAATAATTTCTTTTGACAAAAGAACATTGTTTGGTTGCTTATTTACTTACCACAATAATAATGAAATTACCTTAATCAAACTTTTTGTATGTCCCACTGAAATAAGTGATGTAAAAATTTTGAATCGGAACCATTCTCAAGTATTAATCGCTCTTTCATCTGGTACATTTATAAAATTAAACTTAAATAAAGAAAAATCACATAACATAGTACATATGAACAGTTGTATAGATAAATTTCTTGAAATAAATGATTCTATCTTATATTCCGATGGTTCTTCTGTGTGGAAAGCAGATAATGTGTATGAAAACAGTATTTCTTTTCAACAATTTTTTGTAAAACAAGTTAAGGATTTTGTTAAATGCAATGACCAAATAGTTTGCACTACTTATACAAACTTTATTTACATATTTTCAATTGATGATGAATCTTCATACTTGAAACCTATAATCAATGAAGAATATTGTTCAGCAGAAATTTTATTAAACAATTCACATTACTTAGAAAGAATAGTAAGTGAAGTTAATAAAATGCAAGAACTTTTTAAGGAAATTAATGAAGAAAAGAAGCATATAACCACTTTAGCATTGTCAAATAAACAAGATCTTATGGGTACTATCATCCAATATAAGGTTACTGTTTTTGATGATTACGAAGATATTTTAAACTTAGATAATGTAATATTTGCCGATGATCCTAAAGATATATTTCATAAAGACTCATACTACTTTTTGATAAATATAACAACTTCACACCTACAACAAAACTTCAAAGAAATCCTCTCAAATTTATTTGGCGATCTGAGGATACATATTACATTATTAACAAATGAAAATATTTTGAAAACAACTACAGTGAAGATTCTGGAAGAACTTAAAAAAATAGATATTGTAGTAACATTGAAAACTAAATATTTGGACATGAGAAAGAATTTTTTTATTAATTTGCAACTTGTTACAAGAATACCAGGTGTTTTAGATAGAAAACAAAACTTATGGACTTGTTTGCATGAAAAATATATACCACTTACTTCTGAATATTTTATAAAAACTAGAAAAACTCCAAAACTTATTTATTTGAAGGAGAATGGAAGTGAACTAGAAGACTTAATTTTCAAAACAGTCAATAATCAATTTGATACTTTATTTAGTATTGCAAAAAATCCTGTGAAAATTAATATGAATGAGTGGGTTTTTTATGCCAAATTACCAAATGATTACAAGCAGATATTTAAAGAATATAATATAGGAAATATTTTTGATAAAAGAAAATGTGAATATATAAAAGAACTCATATCAAGTGAAGATTTTTTGAAATCTCAAATTACCCTCCAATTTTATGTCAACAACGAAAAAGCTGATATAGAAATATTAAATGATGGTTTTTCTCGACCTGTATTAAAAGTAACGAGTACAAATGCGAAAGTAGCACTTTATATTCGAAATTTTATGGCAAACTTGGTCGGGAGTGGTTTTTTGGGATCACCACAAGAGATGGTTGTGAACTGGTCATTATACTCAGTAGTTGAGGTTGGTTTATTCATTGAATTTTTTTCGTTATATGTAGTTAGCGTTTCATATTTCCCTTAATATTACAAATATTGAACAAAATATTTCCAGTTTTTCGCCATTCGAAGTATTATTGACACATCAGTTAGACCGTAACAGTTTTATGCTCGCGTAAAATAATACGAATATTTAGGACTGTCCTTCAACTGACTGTAATATTCTTAAACAAATTTATAACGAATCAATTTTTATTCACACTTGCCTAATTTTTCTGAAAGAATGTAAATCTTAGGTTCTAAATATTTTTGTATATTTTTCAGACACTGCAAAGAGCTGTTAAGGATTGTCTAGTCAAAGGAAACGATGCTGAAGAATTTTTCGATTTACATCATACTTTTCAAAGAAATATTATAGCAAATTTACCAATTTCTTATGTGTTTTATTTAACTCTTCCCTAGCTATCCTACAAATATGGTGTATCTATAATCTATACCAATAATAAAATTGGTGTCTGTTTTTAATCTTGAAATAACCGATTAAATATTTCTCGTTATATTTTTAAAAAGTTATTATTGTCATTTTACTCATTAGTTAAAGTACTTTCGATATCAGTTTAAAGTTTTTTGATACCTGCAATGATTTCGGAATAATCGCCTGTGCACACTTCACGATTACACCTTGTATAGCGGGCTATTTTTTATTGTTATTTGCGGGTAAAAACCGTTGGGCACTATTGAATAAGTTTAGATTTCCTTGATGTAGGTCATACATTCATAAAATAACATCAGCTTGCCGCCAGCGGCTTTGCGTAAAATAAACAGTAATCGTCATATAGTCAATCTTTTCTTTATACCTAGAGCCTCTATCGGCTCTATCTTTCGGAATTTATTCAGTCATTCAATAGATAGTTGCATCGTAATTTTAAAGCAATTCTTAACGAAGTCTAGTAACTAGTTGGATAATTAACGTGGATACAACTAGCTACACCACCATACATTTGAGTCATTCAATAGATAGTTTTATCGGAATGAGATGTTTTGCTGCGTTGAAAAGTGGCCTATGTATTTATCTTGTCTCCTAACCCCAGACACATTTAAAAATAATATCATAAAATTTTCTGTATTGTGACGTGCATTCTTTATAGAAACTGCTTAATCCGAACCGATGGTAAATTAATATTTTTGTGTATTTTGACGATTCAAAAGCGCTTCTACACGAAGTAGAGTTGAATAATAATTAATGAACGTTTGAGTTTGAAAGAAAGATACAACGTGGATACAATAATTAATACTAGCAGTACATACATTAGGTACTTGAATTCCATTTTAATACCCTTTTACTATTTATCTTTTCAGGTTTTATCCTTACTTCTATATTATTAACATAATGATACGATTTTTTCGTTATTTGTACGAAATATGCCTTGTCCAAAACAGCAAATTCATCACTGTTTCGCTATTTTATATTATGACTATATTATTGAAGTGAAATGGCGCGTTGAGCTTTTATAATGAAGTGAAACTTCTTTATGCGCGTTGAAAGTAAAATTTCAAGGTCGCGTCATGGCAATACAGTCATGAAGTAAGACGACGATTTTGGTATCTTTGAATCTTACCAAAGTTTCACTTCTGACACATGTGCTCGACACACACGCACTTTTTTAAAGCTCGAGCCTTTTTTTCGTGCTTTTGTGTGCACATTCAAGAACTATTAAGATGTGCAAATCAGGAACTATTGGTTCAAATTGAAAAATAATGTGTGAAATATACTAATTTATCAAGGAGTATGTAGTGTCCTAATAACTAAAGAGTTATAAAAATAAAACAGCCAGTAAATGTATATCTATATATATTTAAACCATCCTCCTCAACAACTCGTTGATCTTGTCCTCGCGGTTACCAAAGTCACCTCCGTCCACATAATGGATGGTCTTCTTGCGCCAGCCTCCGGTTGGGTTGTTTAGCTTGAAGGGCCACAGGAAGTTGCTGGCGTACTGTAATTATAGAATAGATTAGTTATATGGGATTGGCAAATATGGAATGGAAATAAATCAAGAAAAATTTTTTATGAAACTCTGTAATGTTAAAAGAATAGGTTTGCTTTTGTAGTAAAATTGTTATAATTTTTTATGCATTTATGTAAATTGAAATGAAGATATTGCTATTCCGTAAGAGTGGCAAAGATATGGATAAAAAATATTTTAGAAATATAAATAATTAAAAGATTAAAATAAATATTTTAGAAATTTTCAAAGTGAAGACAAATACAGTCTTCGATTTGAATTGGCAGAATTGCCTTATTTATTTTGTAGTGGTATTGATGAAAACTTAAACAATGAAAATATAAACCCTTGACACTATTTTTAAAACATTCAAACTACATAGTAAAAATTGCTCATTTTACAAAAAAATTGCATCAGTCACGAAAATCAACTTTCCTTCTACAATCTATTCAATATTTTTTTTTTTCATCTCACCTTGAACTTATCACCGACAGTGAAGATCTCGTGGATGAGATCCTCCACACAGATGATGTTGCTCTTGCCGAGCTTGGCCTCAACAATCTTGTTGGACGTGATGGCAACTCGCTGGCCCTTCACTTTGGCGAAACCGCGCTTGTAGATCAACTGCAAGTTTTTATGTTTGTATGTATGAGAATAAGAAAAAAAAACGCTTTTTTATGTAGTTTCTTATAAATGAATAAAAGATTACTATTATAAATATTTATATACATGTAATAATAATGGGGATTCATTTTATAATCAAAGAGACTACAATTAAACAAAACTAACAGAAAACTTTCTTATAAGTTATTTTCAAATTCTATATTTAAAGAATATCATTTTTGAATCACTGACCAAAAATTTATCAACTTTACAAAATGTTCCATAATTGATCAAAAAATAAATCACTATTGCAATAAATTTTAACTCAAACATTAAAAGAAACTAGAGATAAACTACGATAACATGGCGCGCCCCTCCAAATTACTGTTTCAATGTGTGTAGTGACATCCTTACGAAGGAGTTTGTATGTAGTTGTACGTATTCGTCTTTACTCGTACAGTACTCGTAATATCTCACTTATTACCAGATTTGTTGGTCAACTAATCATAAGTTGCCGAGCGCCCAAGACAACGCACGTGTCGTTTTCATAGAATACGTCAGTGCAGCGCCATTACTAATAATAATGAGCGATTAGAGCGTGACTAGTCGAGCAACAAATCCGTGGATTTGTTTTTGTTTGACGGCCGTCTCATTACGCACACATGCGTTGTGAATCTTGGTGGTGCATTGTAAATACTTTCACAAATACTTTCAAACGTTTTGAATTTTGGAGGGGCGCGCCATGTTATCGTAGTTTATCTCTACACTTCTTTCAGAAGCGCTTTTGAATCTTCAAAACACATACAGTGGAATCCGTTTATAATGACATTGAAGGGGAATATCAAACACGTCATAATAAACGGACGTCATACAAAGCATTTTGTAGAAAATAAACAATATCCTGTTTTTGTTAGTATTTAATACAGAAAAACAAAATAGAGATGCCTACACATTGAGACTCAAAACAAACAAAAAAAAAGTGTTGTCGGATATCACAATTTTCCCAAACAGAAATTAGTGTTGAAAGTTTTAGAATTCATTTCGGTCAGTATAAGGCCCTGCGCAGACGGCACACTTTTTGTGCGATCGAGTCTGCGGCGCACAAAAAGTCTGCATGGCGCGCAAAAAGTCGGTCGCGGATTTTTCACAGACTCAACGCACACGACGCACATCTTCGATCATTTTGTCGGCAGAGCTGTAGGGACGTAGACGCTATGGAAATCGTGCAGAGATTGCGATGTATTATTTTGTACATGAAGTACAGAAAAAGAAAAATAAATAGAGAATTTTGGGTACATCCTATACTTTCGGAAAGATTACTGAAGGGACAGTTCCATAATAAACATTCAATTCTGAAACAACATCCGGCAAATTTTTTCAAATTTTATAAAATGTCTGTTACTACATTCTACCTATACCTCTGGCGCCATGATAATTGATCGCGTGCGTTACGTCCACCCCTAGCAAATGCAGATTGCCGACTAAAGTGTGCGCCGTCTGCGTTAGCGCGCGTTGAAGCAAACGTTCAATTCTTATCACACACTTTTTGTGCGGAGCGGCGCGCCGCGGCGCGGTGCGGTCTGCCCGAATTACACGGATTTTTTGTGCGCCGGACTTTTTGCGCATCGTGTGCGTTACTGCATATAATTTCATAGGTTCTATTTTCACAGACTAAAAAGTGCGTCACGGATAGTCTGTCGTCTGCGCAGGGCCTAACCGGACAATTCATTAAAAATTGGTCACAATATAAACGAAGTCATTTTATCCGATTTTTATTAAGAATTTTATATGAAAACCAAACTTTGCTGTGTTAAACTCGCCTTTGCCGTCATAATAAGCGGTTGGTCAATATAACCGGAGTCATAATAAAAGGATTCTACTGTATTTTAATATTTATAATTACAATTATATGAATAAAGTCTCACCTCGCGCACACTCTTCAAGTTGGGGTAACCCCACGTGATGTAGGGCTCCGCGATCCTGAGCATGTTGACGGTGGCCTTGTTCAGTTTGATGAACACACCGTTGTTGATCTGACGCAGTCTGAACAGCTGTAGGACTTTTATATTATGAATAAGTCTCACCTCGCGCACACTCTTCAAGTTGGGGTAACCCCACGTGATGTAGGGCTCCGCAATCCTGAGCATGTTGACGGTGGCCTTGTTCAGTTTGACGAACACACCGTTGTTGATCTGACGCAGTCTGAACAGCTGTAGGACTTTGCGTACCTGATGGAATTAATTGGTTAAGTAATGGAAGAATATTATAATGATTGTAAGCCTATATTTGAAAGAATTAAGAACACAAGACTCTTATACAGGCCATAATACTGAGATAAATTATAAATTAACACCGTTGTTGATCTGACGCAGTCTGAACAGCTGTAGGACTTTGCGTACCTGGTGGTAAGTGATTAGCAGGTTGAAATTAAGTATGATTTTTTGTTGTTGGAAATACATTGAATTTAAATGTACTACAAATTAAATTAAAAAAAATAATAATGCATTAGTCACTAAAATATTACAATAATAAAAATTATATTTGTACATAATAATATGTCCATATAAACATAGGTACTTATCGTTTTATAAAACAAATCAAAATCAAACTGGCATATCTTTTCTTTGAAAATTATATTAAAACTGTTCAATTGTTGATCACTAGTTGCCTTTAATTTTTTGTTACTGAAGGAATAATAAGCAGTTTGAAAACTTAATGAAAAAAATCTCTGTAATTTAGAACAGTTTTTAGCAATTGGGTGATATGTTAGAAATATTTTTATAAGATTTTTTTGAGAATATAAATGTATTATGATACAAGTGATACAATATGATACAGGTACATACCTTGGGTGAAACCTGGTTGATACCACGGATACGGATGACAAAGGCGAGTTTAGCCTCTCCGGGAACATAGTAGTTGCCGCGGTTGCGTGCCTACGAAAAACACAAAATTAGTTAAACGTTCACATGTATTTCACCACTTCCTTGGCGCTGTGGCTAACATTGGTATTGAATAGAAGAACATAGAATCGAACCCCTAGTCTTGGGTTCGATTCCCAGTGGAGACAAAGAAAATTAATGTATCAGTCTGGCAGGACAAAAAAGGCTGATCACCTACTTGTCTCTAAATTTAAAATCTATGAGTGAAACGGATTTTAAACGCTATTTATTCATTATATTATTTTCCCGTCGTTTCACACACTTTGCAGCGATCATGGTCAGTTTCTAATTAATTAAGCTTTGTACACAAATTATTTATATTAAAACACGGTTATTTAATAATAATTCCAGTTTTCCATATCATTGGCATACCATTTTAAATGTGCAGTTTCCTTTATTTTGATAACCATGACCTACAAAATTGTCTTGAAATAAATGGTATATTTAAAAAAAAACTTACTTGTCTGGCTAGCCTGATCTCATCGCGCTCCTTGATTCTGTATTCTTTGACATACTGCTCTGCCCTCTTGAAGATTTCTTTCCTTTTCTTGACGGCGGCTGAACGTCTTTTAAGGGTCACCTACAAATTATTATACTATTTGACAAATTGGTAAAGAGACATTAAATTATAAACTTTATTTAATTGTAATCAGTAAAATTAAATTAACAGCATCTTTAGTCAGATGAACTATGCCTTTATATGTGGAATCATCATTTTATCCCTTATTTGTACTTAATTTTGATTATCTTTGAATTTTCTAGTTATTCTTATTATTTGTGATTGGTGTCAAGATGTGTATAACCTTTAAGTTTTGAATCTTTTTTTAATTAAATTTAATAAAAAATCAATTTTATGCTTAATTTGAAAGTTGTTACACAGTTATTTTTGAAAACGTTGGTAAAAAATAATAAAGCCCTACTTCCCTACTATAATATTATAAATGCGAAAGTAACTCTGTCTGTCTGTCTGTCTGTTACGCTTTCCCGCTTAAACCTCTCAACCGATTTTGATGAAATTTGGCACAGACAATCTTTAGACCCTGAGAAAGAACATAGGCTACCTTTTATTGCGAAATATGTACCACGGGCGAAGCCGAGGCGTACCGTTAGTAAACTATATTAAAAACTATACTTGATAAATCATATACTTTTTAAACAACATGTAAACATAAGACCAATCAAGTTAGTGTGATTTTCACAATATCAAAAATAAAATAAAGTAGTAGCCAAGCAATTCATTGTCGATAACACATAACACATGTATCACTTTTACTTTTCTAAAAATTACCAAACAAATTTAAAATTCAGACATGAATCTAATCACCAAAATAAGATATATTCACACAAGAAAAACAACACATTAGATCAATCCTTATACATTAGAATTAAGATACTTGTTTGCATTTTACCTGTAGTCTGCGGGTTTTGAGTGCTTCCCTGCGCTTGCGGTGCTTAAGGACTGACTCGGGGACTGCGGGCAGCTTCTTGCTGTCCTCTTTACCCTTCACCACCTTCTTCTCAGCGGGCTTCTTGTCTGTAGTCGCGACCATTGTGCTGAAAATATTTTATAGGTATAGGTTAATATTAGTTTGTATAGTGACTTGATTATTACATATTTCAAAGGGAGTAACGTATCTTAAAACCATCATCGTCAAGGAAGTTGAATACCAGTGGATTGGATTAGTTTACTTATGGCTCGCTCGTGAATCGGAAAAGTAGAGGTTATGTTGTTGTCAAAATATTTGTTAAATCTTTTTGTAGAAGTTTATGTATAAACTTTATAAGGTAAAGACGCGTTTAAACGTTTGTTTTGCACTAAATTTAAGGGATAAATAAGGGAAGATATAAGTAAACAAAATCAGCAACATCGACCCGCATGTTTTTAGGTTATAAGTGGTGTAAATATAAAGAAAAATGAATAAAAATAATATGGAGAATAAGAAAGCGAGCAAATACTTATATATACTTAAAATAAAAACACAAATAACAAATACAAAATGTGACTAAAGCATAGTTGATCACGCATCCATTGGTACCACCACTATTGTAACCACTATTAAAACTAACACTTCCCACAAAAATAAGATTTTTTATGAAACAATATTAATACTATCTTATTCAGCAATAATAAATCAACAAATTAACACTATTTATATAGTATTTTAAATAAAATTTAAGCACCTGCGGGGCAAAACTCCACGCGGCACGTGTGTCAAATTCTAAAAAGAACGACAGAGAACAAAGATTTCCGGTATTCGCCATTTTTATTTTTGCGTATGGCAAAGTTTGTTAACATCACAGATGAGAAATATTTTTAATAATTTCAAATTTTCAACAAAATGTTTTAAATACATTCATTTATATATTGCAATAGCGAAAATGCGTGAAAAACATATAAAATATATTTTTTCAGTTTGAAACTTTTGGCTTTTGGTTGGAAAAACAAAAATGATTATTGAATAATCGTTTCCATAGAAATAACAAGTAGTTTGAGAAGAAGTTTGTGAATTATAAAACATATAATAAGCCTTTTAATAATTATTAGTCATTCTGTACCTTTCATATTAAAATGGTTGAGAAAGATCCACAACTAAGCGCTCTTGAAGTTGGTGAATTGGACTTATTTGTTCAAAGTATGGAACCATGGCGTATAGAAAGCATTGGCAATCAATCGTATGTACATTTTATAAGAATACTTAATATCATAAAGCTGAAAAGTTTGTTTTTTTGTTTGTTTGGACGCGCTAATCTCATGAACTACTGGTCCGATTTGAAAAATTCTTTCGGTGTTATATACAGCCCATTTATCGAGGAAGGTTATATATAGGCTATAATATATCATCACGCTAAGACTTAGATCATTAAGTAATGATCTAAGCGCTAAGACCAACAGGAGCGGATAAATGTGGGTGAAACCGCGGGGCACAGCTAGTTATAAAATAAATAGGTAATCGATTGTATAAATGTGGATCATATAATGTAATTACCTACATTTATTTCAGATGGCTAGATTGGCATATCCGATTGCAGAAATTAAATCAGCAAGCTGTCCTAGAAGCTTCATCTATGCAAGAGGAATTGACCAAGGAGACGTTAATTTCTCATGGAAAGGTATTTCTAGGTGTAGTTTGTTCTGTGATTTTTATAGTTCACGTTTAATCCACAGAGCAAGTAATATAGTAGTTTAATCGTGGAAGCAAAACCCCTTAAAAACTTTTGGCGCGTTATTTTAAATTTCATTTCAGCTATATATTAATTTATATTCCCTTTACTATTTTGCTAGATACTATTTGATAATAAACTGTATGTTTCTCTTAATAAATATGTATTATTTTTCTAGCTACCTGTTTTAGTACAGGAGGCAATCTGTATTCAAGTGTGGCGAACTAAAATATATCCACAAATAATGAAATTGGAACCAGCTCCTGAAAACACCTTTGGTATTTATATGGTGGTATGTATTTTGATGTGATTTATCAATTAAAGAATTAATAATATTTCTTAAATTTAAATTTATTTTCAGTTATATCATGAAGCAGCAGCCGTAGGGTTGCTAGAAACTGTACTTTTCCACGAAGATGGGGCACAATGCGTTTCTGAAGTCGTAATTGACTTGTTACATTACGCTGTCGATCAACTCACTGCGCTTATTGCCCTCGTAAAGTATGTTTATACATATTCTATTTACCTATTACGAGGTAATACGGTAGATAAATAATCGGTATTTATGTTAACATAGCAATGGTTACTTGAAACCACAAACGGCAAAAGAAATGGAGACTGAAACAGCAGCTGATGAGTTGGAGAGGCAACGACGCGATCTGCAATTCGATATCAGCATGAGATGCATTTCCATAGTTCGGTAATGTTGACTTTAAAAACAATATTTCTTAAGTGTGTTATTGCGGTGGTGCGACTAAATATTTTTAACATTGGTACTCCTATTCTATCGTTTAGTTATTTAGCTGAACACATGGAAGTAGCAGGAGTAGGTGCATCTATATCGACTAACTTGTATAAAACGTACGATGTCCCGTCTATACTCTGCCATTTGATAAATTTGCAACCTTGGAAGAAGGTTGGTGATTCTGGGGACATTCAAATGTTCAACTGTAAGTATAGCTTTACGAAAAAGTTCACGAATGGAAGGCAAAATTGTTTAAATCTATTTATTTTTAGTTGGTCGATGGACGAAACCATCCGTGGAGGATTTATCGCAAATGCATCGTAGTGAGGCTCAACTTTGGTTGTGTCTGCGACAACTGCTTTTGGAACCTCGTCTTCAGCATCATTATACTATCGATGAGTGTCGGCGGGCTGCTTTTTGTTCCGTAATTTAATTTTTAAGCCATATTTTCTTTTAAGTTTTACCTAAACATAAATAAATATTATTAAAGACATAAATTTATTATGTAATTTTAGCTACAAGCAAAGATATCCGACACTATGTTGGACCAAGTGCCACCGCTAGGCGAGCTCAAGATGTTTTTGTGTAGACTGGCTGTAGGAGATTATTCCAGTCTTCACAACCGTTCTAATGGTATTAAGAATCCTGGTTGTACTTTGATTGAAGTGGTTCCACAGGTAGGATATTTTTGTTAATTTCAAAGACCGTTTTTTAAATCCATTCCATTATATTTTTCATCAATGATATCATGTTTTCTGTCTGATAGGTTAAAGATGCGTACATGAAACAAGTGCATAAACGCACCAAGTCCATTGCCAAATCTCAACTGGATCATTTCCGAATGGATGGATCCGAGGAGACGAAAAATATGGCTAAGAAACTCTTAGAATCATATACAAGTGATGCGGCTCTTGCTCTTGATAGTGGTGGAGCGAAGTGTGCTAAATGCGGTGATAAAGCGAGCAAGAAATGTTCTCGATGCAAGACTGAATGGTATTGCGGCAGGTATAAAATGTTTTAACACGATGGGTAAATTCATAATCTACAACTGGCAACATTAAAGTAATGATGCGGATACACGTTTCTATTAATTGACGGGTGATGGACTAAATTATATTATGCGTCCTGTTCTTTCATAAAAAAAAGAAGTCTTCAAAACCGAAATTATAAAAAATAAACTTTTCTTTACGAAGATAATAATTGAGGTTCCTATGATTTCGTTTAATCTTAGTTAAAAAAATTGCACTACGCAATAAATTGACCATATTTATTGATAGATGTACCGCACGATTTCACCTGCGGAGGGACTAAAACTTAACTAAGTATTTCTATACTTTGTACTCATAGTACAAAAGCTACAGGACTACAGAGTATCATCAAAATCCGTTCAGTGGTTTTCACGTGAAAGAGAAGCACATACATTCTTACAAACTTTTGCGTTTATAATATTCCATAATATTATGATAATAAATTTATAGCTATTTCATGTGTATAATTTAGATTTATTTAAATTTCAGGGAATGCCAAGTCCAACAGTGGCCGAAGCATAAAGAGCTGTGCGATCAATTCGCTAAACTATGCATGTAACTTATTAAAATAAAACAAATAAATATTTTTTTGGGTTTTTTATTTATATCATTACACCTAGAGATTAGCTTGAAGACTTAAGGTAGTCCTTCAGCACATCTAACGCGGGAGTTTCTTCACCGAAGTCCTGAAAAAGAATAATTTTTAAATAAGTTAACACCAAGATCAACATTGTTTTTGATGTGAAACATCTTTAGTCGCATTCAGAGTAAAATTTCAAGGTCGCACCATGGAGTAAGGCGACGATTTTAGTATCTTTGAATCTTGCCAAATAAGTTTCATTTCTGACATGTATTCTAGGCACACACACTCTTTTTTTACTGTTATAATACTTCAAAAGATGTCCTCACAATTTTTTGGGACGTTGTAGACTTATATGAATGAAAAATTATGATATAATTCGAATGTAGGAGCGATAAGAAGGTAGTCCGTGTGTATAACACTCGACACCATAGGGGCGCTCCGTTGCTTTAGCGCCGCTATTTAGCACTGATCGCCCATGGAGGACCACCAGTGTTCGTGCATAGCGCAAAATATATTTAAATTTCAAAAAGAGTAATGCACGTTAGAAATGAAATATGCAGATTTACCAAATAATTAAATTCTTAACCCATTGAGCCCCGAACGGCCCGATCGGTCCACGACACAATAGATTTTCTATTGTGTCTGTGATTCCGGGGCCTGAGTTATTACAATTATAAGTTATAAAGACTACTATTGCAACACAATGTTAAGAATCATGTTTTCAGGTCAATTAAATCCAAAAAACAGAACCAACAAATTGACCAAATAAAATGGTTGTGGATAACCGTGCAGCAATATGGCCCCCCGCCTTTTGTGCAAAATATTTGTATCAAAATTATTTGTAAAGGTTTACTTACGATTTGTACAATAAACCATTAAAAATTAATAAATAAATGGTATTGACGAACTTACTTTGATTACTACGCAAGAGCAGCCGACAATTTTTCTCGCTTTGCCGTCTTTGTCGATTTTGCATAATCCCGCCCATTCACCAAGCTTCTTGTTGTTGTCCACCTGATGAAAAATATTAACACTTAAATTATATCTAGATCACATTGAACTCATCAAGTTTGACATTTTGCTAATAAAAATATGAACAGGATTATATTATAAATACTAACTATGGTTGAATTAAGAATTGTATTTTTGTTTTTTCAAAAGACAAATAACTTCTAAGTAAAACTGATACCAAAATGATGTAGGATAACTTTTTGTCAGTATGTAGTACATATATCTCAAGATTAAAATTCTAAACACTAAAAATTAATAAATGCAGCAATTAGTTAGTTAATGGAATGTATGGATGCTAGGAAAGTTGACTCAGCATGGTGTGAGCCACCATAGGGGCACACAGTTTAATATACGCTCTTATAAATCTCTCTAGCCACAGGGCTTAGAGTGACTCGTGTAGAGCAAAATAAAGATAATATTATAATAATTTAAAAACCTAAATATATTAAATTCACACCTTATTTTAAATGTTTCATTTTTGAACTAACAATTAATTCAAGATTGCTTATTCTAATGTTGTCCAATTTGACAAAAATACCTTCCATTGGTTCTCCAGACATACCTCATTTCTTGCAAACTATAATTCATACTTTTTTTCATGTTACAAAATATATCTTAGTCTTAAACAAGTAAAATCAGATATAATTTACCTTTACAAGTGGGATCTGGTGCTCGTTGCAAAGGGCCTGTACTAGTTTCTTGTATGCATCCTCGTCGCAGTTCTCAGCCAGAACGCAGAGCACAGCCTGTCTCCTACACAAATAAGATAGCGAGTTAGTTTAATCCAATTTCTATTAGAAGATATATTGTGACAGGAAGTTAAAAAGGACACTATAATACATGGAAACTACATACAAGTATAAGGAAATAAGAGCTTTTAATATTCAACAGCATGCTTTCAATTATTCAATTTGAGACAAGAAACAATGTTTAATACATTTTGTAGCACACTTGGGAGGCCACAACCTACATGTTATAGAAATGTGGTACTATGTATGTGCATTTATATCGGCTATAGATGGAGACAGCCATGAAACACATAGCTGACATTTCCACTAGATTCCCACCTAGAACAGATGCGAATCTAGCGAATATTGGTTTGAGCTCCATAGCCTTCACAATTTTTTACTTCTTACATACTTTATTTATATTTATGACAAATTGATATGAAAGCTACGATAACCATGTAAGAAATGCAGATATTGTTAGCCTCTAATCTTAATAATTAAAAACAAAAATTATTAATAATATGAATCATATTCACGAGTTGAAGGAAGTTGTAAGCGAAGTAGCTTTTATAATTTGTTTAGAGGTTACATGTAGAAGCTAAATCTTACTTGTCGAGAGCTTTGGCGGCTTCGTGAAGACCATGTACGAGACCACCGTGGATGAGGGCTGTCTTTAATACTTCTTGCAGGGCTGTGTTAACATCCATAGCACCACCGCTCAGGACGGGGTTGCTTGGTACTTCACTGTAAATCGAACAAAATCACACATTGAGTCGAAGGAAACATGCGAAAGTTGAGGTTATGTTGATTTGTTTATCAAACATTTTTGACTGATTTAGCGTTAAAAGATCGAGAATACAACGAGAATATTAATTAATGTATAGATAAATGACGTTATTTAATTATTTTAATACATGTTTTATAAGATAAGAGCCAATAAAAACAACACTTACACTTCGACATCAGCCATGGTTTTATGCACTTATTTTGCCTGAAATATAAAATGAAACACATTGTATGAGCTTGAAACATAATAATTCACGTATAGAAAACACTAATTGCAAAAAGATTGAATAAATATTCTCAGATTCAGAAAAATTCACAATGATCACTTTGACACTTTACCTTGCGTACCGGAAAAAGACTGGGGTTGCCATTTTTTGTAAACACTAGAAATTGACACTTGACGTTTAAAGAAAATATTTTGTCTATGGTGAAAAGCTGGCACACTTTAGCGGTAATTTTATGACTTCTTGCCGCGGTTTATATAAAAAATATAATTATATTAGACATGTGTCAATAAATTTCTGCTAATTTTGAGTATATGCACTGTATTTCATTTTATTATTTTGAATTTATTTACAATTTGTGATAAATGGATGTTTTAAGTTTTGTCATTATTGTTATAAACGCGACTAAATAATGTTTATTTTTCATAATATACAATCTTGTAAATCGTTTAAACGATGACACGAAATCCCGATATACTTTTTATTACTGAATATATTAAAAATGTGCTTTATTTCGCTACTGTTAGACAAGGAAGAGTGCTTAAAAGCACAAACGAAACTCATTATTTTTGCATAGATAGTCAATTAATTTATGAAAATTATTATTCAGACTTTGGACCATTAAACTTAGGGTGTGTGTATAAATATTGCAAAATACTGAACGATAAACTAAAAGAATACCTAAACAAACAGATTATAGTGCATTATACATCAATTAATCCTACGAAGAAAGCGAACTCTGCATTTCTTTTAGGATGTTACGGTGTTTTGTATTTGAGTCTTCCACCAAAAGATGCGCTCAAACCATTACTTGTTCATGGGCAGAATTACAGGTACTTGCATTTTTTATGCAGTATAGTTATTTATATAAAAGAAAATCCGTACCAAAGTATCCGTACCGTATCCGTACGTAAAGTACCGTTTATTTTTTTAAGGCCATTTCAAGATGCAACCCAGGGTGAATCACGTTACACTATATCTTTATTAGATTGTCTGCAAGCTATTGTAAAAGCTCGGGATTTGGGCTTCTTCAATTTTCAAGATTTTAACTACGAAGAGTATGATAGATTGGACAAAATACAGGGAGGAGACCTTAATTGGATTGTACCGGGTATTTAGACTTCGTATGTAATAATATAACGAATTACATTTGTTGCTCTTCTAATGACTAATAATAAATATTTTCAGGTAAATTTTTAGCTTTTATCGGCCCCGTGGATTATAGCGTATCATTGTATCATCCACCAGAGATGTATGTAAGCTATTTCCTAGAAAATAACGTGAGAATTGTAATACGATTGAATAAGAAGCTTTACGATGGAAATGTGTTAGTATATAATGCTTTAAGGATATCTGTCCCTTAACCTTGTACCTATTCACTAGTAATTTATTGTTCACAGCTTCAGTAGTGTAGGAATTACACACTACGATTTGTTTTTTCCTGACGGAACTTGTCCTCCACGTCACATATTGATGAAATTTTTACAAATCAGCGAAGAAGCTGACTCCGCTATTGCTGTTCATTGTAAGGTTGTGCATTTATAATTTTTATTATGTGTGTAGTAGATTACAATTTCAAAAAGAAAGAAAGTTTTTTGAATTTTTAAGGTAGTTCCTTGATAAGTGACTCTTACTAATTAGACACAATTAAATACATAATCATATTCTGAATGGTAATATCGTTCAGGCAGGTTTAGGTCGCACTGGATCTTTGATTGGGTGCTACCTTATTAAACACTACCGCATGTCCGCTCATGAGGCTATTGCTTGGATGAGAATTTGCCGCCCTGGCTCTGTTATTGGTCAGCAACAAGTAAGTACATCCTTTAAACCGATTTAGCACTACCTATTGTACATATTTAAAATTGTATTACGTCCCATACAGGAATGGCTAGAAGATATCGAAGCATGGTTATTGAAACAGGGAAATTTATATAGGTAAACAGGTGAAGACATTATTAACACATGATATTACGTTTTATTAGACGATCTCTATCTTAAATTTATACAAATATCACCAGAAAGCGAATGTACGATGATATCAATAGAATTCCAACGCACGAATTTGGGGTTTATTCTATCGCTGAGAGGACGCATAGACAAAAACCGGTGGTGTTCAGTAAATCTCCGTCACCACCTCCACCAATACAGAGGCAGCCTCGTTCTGATGTTTCACCACCACTGCGACCACAAGCATCCAAAAATAAAGAAGGTTTGTAAACATTTATTCTAAAATACAGACAGTGTTATTTTAATGTACATGTGTATGAATATATTTTCAGTTTGTACAGAAGAGAATCAGTCAATTCAGAATTAGAAAGTGTTATGTAAAACTATTAAAAATAGCACTGTTTGTATATAAATTGCAAAACTTAGTTATCGAGGTAACGAACTGCCAATTTTAATGTCCGCGAATAAAAACAGTGTTGTTTTTAAGAGTTTAACGAATTAATCTACGCAAAATATAGGTAAAATGATAATTTGTCCACTTTTATTTAGACAAATCTGAAAATGAGGATGAGGAAATATTCATAACATCTTGTGATTTAACTGTTCAGCCTACACTACCACAAACACAATTAAAGGGATGTGTGATTAAAAACAGCACACTAACAGAAGACGAAGACAGAGATTTGCAATGTGTGGAAAATAGGTTGCTAAGGAGGAGATATTTTTGTTTTCAGTCGTGTATGCGAACTTTGAATGATAATCTATTCTTATTGGCAGTTCGTTGCGCAAAAATTACACCAAATTGGTGTAACTCTTATAGATGTTGTAGTTTAATAGATACGGTTAGTACGATTTATTTTTTCTTATTTTTGTATCAGTTTTGTATATTTTTTTTGAATTAGAACTTAACATTTATTAAAGAATTTGAATCATATTTAATAATTTAAGCACAACATAAGTTTTAAGTTTGCAAACTAATTTACTTTTGAAAAACAGCTTCTCATAAAACGCCCGAGAAGAAGTTCGACTGGAACGTGAAAATTAACACGCCCAAAGTATCTCAAAAAGGGTAAGTAACATGGCACAAATTGCCTGTTTTTGTTTTATAACAACGATAATTTATAGCACTTATTATTATGTAGAGTTTATTAAATGTTCTTATTGCATTATATAATGCTCTAAGGATAAAAACATGATATTAAAATGTTTATAATTAATTATGTGTTTTAGAGATCAGCCAGGATCGAGACGTGGGAGTGGAGCTGGTGAGCCACGTGGCTCTCGAACCCCATCCCGTAGCAATACTGTTCGGTCACAAGGACGATATAGTGCTAAAACAAATGTACGCACTAACGGCTTAGTTCATAGTAGTTTAACAGTTTATTAAAACAAGTAGAAATGAAAGAGTTTACCATTTGAAATTTAATATAGTATATTAATGATTTAAGATAATATGACTAATGTTAATTATGTAGGATTCAAGCAAAAATACATCTGCTTATAACCCAGTGCCCACGTTTCGTACATCTGAAGGACCAGTAATGAAGAATGTAACCGATGCCAAGGTAAATGCAAATCATGATTTAGGCTATTATTATTATTTAAATGACTACCACATGACACAGAGTTTTTTTTGCAGAACTTTTTAATGCGAAGTAGCATTTATAGTGAGCAGAAGCACAAACATTTAAATTCTGCTATAACTGTTACACCACAATATTCATTTAGGCTCTCGAATTTATACAGCGACCGTTTGGGTTCCAGTGATGTTACAAAATTAACGCCATCCGCTACAGGTACTTACATAGAAATATTAAGGAAGTCGTGTAATTTTATAAAAACATTTTTAAGTAGGTAGATAGTTGTCAGTATATAATTTATTGAATTAACGAAGGGATATTATTGTAATTGATGGAATCATTTCAACAGCATCTAAATATCCGTCACAAGCTCAGGGTAGACGTCGACTTGGTCGAAGTCCTAGTCCATCGCCGATGAGATACGCAACTGAACAGAGTCGTGCAACGAATACTTTGCCTCCTTCGTCCACAACTGAAAAGATTTTAGCAAGAGATTCGAAATCTGCTTTGAGAGAAGCATTGTCAAGGCTTAAATGTAAGTTTTTGTTAGTATATTTAACGTATTGCAGCAATTTATGTCAGTTACATAGATACGTCCCGTATTTTAAACCGATTCTCTATGGATAATGGTAGCTGGCAAGACATTTTTTAAATTAAGAACTTGGTCTTGTCAGATTTAATTGTCATTTGTCAATTAATGTCATACTCATGACAGTTCATAATATTGTGAAATAACCTCAAAAGTGTTTTCAAGAAAGTCAGCGTTTAAAAAAAGATGACGAAAGTTATCTGAAATAAGAATCTATATAAAAGTAACTATCGCCACCTGAGATGGGTGCTTTAGTGTCTAGGGCGTTGCGGCCAGTAAAATCGTTTAATATCGAAAATAGAGCCCACCGGGAGATATCAAAAGAAAAACCTCAAGTAGCGCCAAGATATCCTTCCAACGTGGAAGATTTGCATAGAGTGCAAGAAGCCATCCCCGATATTGATGAAAAGATTGTTAAGAAAGATCTCGGACTCGACGAGAGATTAAAAGATGTTTATGTAACATCGCAGGGGACACCGGAGGATGACATTACACGGTTGAAAAGACAACAGAATCCAGATCGACCTCTACCTAAAGACAGGCAAATTGTAGAAAACTTCGATTTTGGCCTCAAAGAGCCAGAGACGATCCCGTACGGACGAACGACGTTACGACAAGCGATAGAATATATTTCTTCTCACCAATTGAATCCTGAAGAGGTAACCGCAGCTAAAATAGCATACGAATACAAACTAAAGGAATCCGATGTAGAAAATATACTAAAGTACTATAGAACATTTGAGATTTATGTACCGGAAACTAAAACAAACAAAGCAACATTTGCTGGGCCGACGACAATGAGAAAACGTTTGATGGAACAATCGGTTGGAAAGATTGAAGGAAAGAAAGATACACCTGAAGATAGTAATGTTGATAAGGAAAAGGCCAAAATGAAGAGCGTTTCATAAATTTCCTCATCAAAGTTTCTTATGAGATAGATGGAATATTTGTTTTTGGGAATTCAAAGGTCTGAAAGCAAAGATAATTGAAGAGTCTGGAATAATAACTGAAATCCGTAAAGAAGGCACAAGCTGTACTAATATAGAAGAATTAGTTAATTTATTAGTTGTTATTTAGTTGACATTATGTATACCTTATTAAATATTGTAATCCGTTTAAATTATTCTAGCTTGACTCTGGATAATGCATTGGTCATTAAAAAATAACTTCTATACTTCATCTTAATTGAACTAGATAAAGCATATTATTAAATTCTAAGGCTTATAATAAAACCAAGTTATTTGACGTTGGTGTTGTATCAAACTTATACATATTTTCTTTTGTGTATTTGCATTATAAATGTTTTAATAGATTCATTTATCAAAGTACTTACTTAAGGAAGTATGTATTTTTTATTTTTACTATTCAAGCCTTGGAATTTGTTGTTTATTACGAGTGGGAAATAATTATAAATTATTATAAGTGCTGGTACAATCTTATATTTATTATACAGGTTAAGTCCATAAAATGTGATGTAGTTATAGAATAAATAAATGAATATGTTAACTTATGTGTTTTATTCTGCTTTTTCTTGTATACCATAGTAAAAATAGTTACCCATTATGTTTAGAACTGACGAAACATTTTTGGAACAGGACATAATTTGAACATTAAATAACTCCCAGAAGCCAAGTCATGGCAGATATCCCTAAAAAAAATAAAACTAGAATCAATCAAAAATTATGATGTTAGAATTTGAAGAATTTTGGAACGAAGTTCCTTATCGCGCGTTGCGAAAGGGGCGCTAAAAATTAGGACGAAAAGTTGTAACGACACGGGACACCTTTTTCCTATAGTTTTAGGCCGCGCGGCGTTCGCGTGTTTCTCTGTATGTCTCTCTCTCTCTCGGAACTAATGAATCGAAAAGAACTTCGTTCCATCCGGTTGTCCAAGTCTCAAGTTTTATTTATTTACTTGTTTATCAAAGTATCGGGCCCGAGAGATAGTTCGATCGGTGCTGCGTCGTTAGGAGCGAGACGCGACGCTCCGGCCGCGAGACAGGCGCCCTCTGTGCGGTCGGACGAGCGGCCGCTAGCTACGCAAGGAGACATGTTGAATAGTATCAAGGTATAATGAAGTACTTATCTCTTAATTATTATAAAAAAATACTTTAATTATTATATAAACTCAGTAAATTTGATTTTATTGTGTCAGAAACGTACGTGGTTGACAGAGCCTGGTGGTCCCTGTGCGAAACCTCAGTTAGCTTTTATTTTCTCTTCAGGGCTCAGGCAGTCGCTTGCATGCTATTCGTACTATGAAATTCAAAATTTTCCCATATTATTCGAAATAAGGTATTCTAATTGTAGTTAAGGACGGTAAAATTTGAATAGATAGCGTGTTTGAATCCGCAACTACTCCAAAAATGTGCAATACGAGCCATAGGTATAATATGTAGCTTTTCGCTTTATTAAAACTAAACAGACTGGTGCGTATGATCCGAAATAAATTTGTCTTTTTAGTTCCAAAGAAGATTTCGGGAAACACTGAACACGGAGAAAAATAACTTCCATGGTAAAACGAGGTGGGTAGTTATATTTTTATGTCCTAGATTTTCTGTAGGATTTCGAAATTATTGAATTTATTTTCATTTTTTACGCTTCTTTAGTATTACTCCGAAGGAGAAGTCGAGTATACGTAATATTCACTCAAAAACGAGTAGTACGGCTATCAAGTCTGGATCAGCTCTCAATCAAGAATATGGGTATGGTCTGATCTTTTGTGTTAGAGAAAAATTATTGTTAGTTATATGAATTTATAATATAAAAGCGATAACAAGTAGTACATAATTTCGTTAATTGTTTTTATAGCAACGAAATCAATAAAATAGTAATTTACGAAGCTATTTTTTAATAATATTTGATGTTTAATTTGTGAGACTTTACTGTAACAACAATTTAGTTAATCAGTAGTTTCATCAAAATCGGTAAATATTTTTTTTTTAATATTGTATTATAGTATAAAGCTTATGAAATAGGTATTAACTGTTTTTTTTTCTCATAAAACAGCGCCAAGGAACGCGGCAGTCCATCGAGGAATTTCTTCAATCAACGACCAAGTTCGCCGAAGGGTCGACGGACGCAAATGTCATTCTTCGACCATAGAATGTAAATGTCAATGTCATGTTGAAATTTTGTAAATTTTGGTGGGAAAATAAAAAAAAGTATTCGGTAAAAATGCGTTTTATTTACAATACGTATTTTATTTATATTGTATACATACGAGGTTAATGTATTAATGTTTAAAATAATAATAAGTATGATAAAAAATGTGTGCGTGTACTAGTGTACACACGTAAGAAGTGAAACTTCTTTATGACCTTATTTTTCAAAAAAATAATTTACTATATGCAACTTTACAGAAATACGTCAATCACGCGTGGTAGGGATAAAAACAAGATGGCGCGTAACGGAAAAATGTTACACTAATTTTTTTTCCAACCCCGATAAAGAAGTTTCACTTCAAAACTATTTTTAACTGAGTTTGTAGTTAAAAAAAATAGGGGTTTTCTTATAGAACAAAAAATTGTTTTGATAGGTAATAAAAATTTAAATTGACTTAACACAAATAATTAAAAATATTTCGCATTTACTTCCACAATTTTTTAATATCTTAAAATTAATACATTTTCTTTAAAATTAGGATACATATAACTAAAGACTAGATTGGTTAGGCTAAGCCAGGGTCTGGTGGTGGAGGAGCCATGCAGTTCCCATCGGGGTATCGTTTCTTGAACGCTGCTATTAATTCCGGGTCCACTAGACGAACACCATCCACTTGGTTACCGAGGGTTATCCTGAAATTGTATTTACATTTAAGTGTAGCCATTTATTTATTTATTTAAAGACGTACCAACAGTAGCTCAAATTGTAACATAATTTTCATAATTAGCCATAATTAATATTAGTTAAAGATTACTTCTCGAACTGTTTTAAAAAACTTGTGTATTAAAAACGTAATAACGAAACAATGAAACCACTACACACAGTTAGAAATTAATATTCACCTTTAACAGGAATACTTATCAAATTGCACTTTACCTTCGATTTGACGATTTCATTTATTCACAAAATAAATATTGGAAATATGGTGGAAAATGTTTGATTTTAAAACAAACTTTCTAATACAAGACAAACAATTTCTAATAAAACCATATAAAATCGAAAATCTTACCAGTTAGGCTGTACATTGTGCGGCCGACCAAATAATTCAATTTTCCTTGTGCCTGGACTGAGCCTCTCTGAAAATGATACAAACATAAATAAAAAAATAAAAAGTTAAATATTCCTGCAATTTCCTAGACGAAAGACTGCTCAAATAAAAACCACAAAAGTAAGTAAGTAACTGATAAACTTATTTTTATTTACATAAGTAGTACAAAAAACGCATGAAGAGGATTTATAAAATTACCCTCATTTGTTAAATAAGTTATTCAAATTCATTTATTAATTGCTTGAACACGTACATTAGATGTTTTGTATTATAAAGTATTGCGTAACTCATAACTGGCATGCAATCGTATAGTATATTATATCGAATCGTATATTCTACAAAACTTACCTATGATACCATATATTTCGTCCGGTTTGTGCGACGTCGCTCGTACTTCAGCCACTATGACGTCACAATCCAGACCCCTATTTAAATTTTCGGGGTTACCTTTCATTCCCACCTAGAAGATTCAACAAAAATTATACCTAGTATTAAAAAAAGATCTTCGCGATATAGTATTCGTCTTATTTACTTTATACACATCAGGTCATTTTTTATGTATAATTTATTAGTAAAAAATATAAAAAGAGAAAAATTTAAACATAAGAAACATCCCATAGCAAAAATATGAAAAAAAAAGAAAAAAATTGCCGAATTGATCGAACCACACTCGATTTAATAGAAATTAGGTGCTTTTTTATACAGGATGTCCCATTATTGGTATACTAAGCGCGAAGGGACTTGTAGTTTTCCATACACTGATCACGTTAAAAATACTTAAACAACAAAATTACGTCAAAATTTTTTTGCTTAATTTTTCCAGAAAAGCCATGTTTTCTTCTCTAGCTTCGCGCAACCGGCATATACCGCTTCTGTTTATGCAAACAATCTTAAACGATAGCTCACGTGCTGGTGGTAAAGTTGGGCGGGTTGCTTGTTATGGGTGTACACATTGAGTTTAAGAATTCATCTATTTGAAAAAAAAAATGCGTCTGGAATTTTATAAGTATTTTTAAGGTACTCAGCGTATGCCAAACTATAACCTCCTTTGAGCTTAGTATACCAACAGTGGGACACCCTGTATAGTTAGTATCTTATCATACAAGTACTAATTTTGTAGATGTTTTCCTCTCATTTTATGTTCCTTCTGCATCTCTATTTCTTCTATGTGTGCTATAAAGTATTAAATAAATACTAACCAAACAATGCTCCTTTCCATGGTTGAGCCAATGCCCAGTTCTGCCAGTTCTAATGATTCTTTGCAGTTGATTTGTTTTAACCCATATGAGCTCATCTACCCGCTCGTAGCCCCATAACTTGAGACATTCCCTGCCTAGCTCCATAGCCCTGTTAAAATAAATAAATAATAAATTTATTTATTATATAAATAATAAATTTATTTATTATAATAAATAGTCTCAAGCGTCTTTTCGTCGTTAGGTCGTCTAAAACGTCCGACCAGCGTTATATAAAACGTTCATTCAAATTATCCACATTACACCTTATACACGTATATGAAAACTTCATAAGAGATGACTATGATGTCTTGACTCTATAATCTATTATGTTTTGGCTTTGTTATCTAAATTACCGTATTGTCTTTGATGTTTTAACCATTTGTCGTAGATAGATAACCACCTGCAATAGCTCTTTAGTCTGAAATGTTATTATCTGTGATATTTTAGTTATTAACTCCATCACCTTTGTGTCTATGGTATTCTACATCTATTATTATGTCGTCTATACTTACCTGCCAGTAACCCACAAGAAGATAAGGCCACCATCCTGTAACTGCGGCACACCAAGGCATCTCATAACATCTCTTTAGTATGTTTTAGTTACTAAGTATGTTTTTGCTATTTTTTGTGATGTTCTAGCTCTATTGTCTATGCTATTTCTATTGTAATTATTGTCTATGGTACGTACCTGCCAGTAACCCACAAGAAGATAAGGCCACTATCCTGTAGTTGCGGTACACCAAGGCATCTCATCTCATCATCAGACATCGTACCGTACGGCAGCTCCATGTGAATGTCCCAAGGCGGATCCGCCATTATTACCGCGAATTTACCTGGATTTATTTGAATAATTATATTTTTTATTTGAGGGTAGAAATATGCGTGTTCGTTACATTTATACATAGACTAGCTGTTGCCCGCAGCTTCGCTTGCGTGGAAAAGATAAATTTTCATGGTATAAGTTTTCATCCCCTATTTTACCCCTTTAGAGGATGAATTTTCTAAAATCCTTTCTTAGGGGACACCTACGTTATGACATCTACCTGCATGCCAAATTTCAGCCCGATACGTCTAGTGGTTTGGGCTGTGCGTTGATAGATCACTATATCAGTCACCTTTGAGTTTTATATATATAATAATAGATACAATTCAAAATAATGTTTAATTTTTCAGATATAATTATGGCAAATAAGATAGAAAAAACTATTTTTAAGTAAAAAGATATAAAGAAACTGAAGAGACTGCCATATTAATAAAAGCCACATTATAAATTTTGTCCACTAAAAATTGATTCCAGTTCTATTTTTTTAATCAAAGCTTTAGCCTTATTGTACCTTTTAATTTTTATTACATATGTTAATAATAATTATATTTGAACATACAAAAAATAGATAACTTACCCAAAAACGTCATGTCGAGATATCTCAAGTCGCACTGAATCCACTGTGGAGGGGTTAATGTTAAAACTCCATCTGGCTTTACAGCTGATACTAAATTTGTGCCTACAATTATTTTATGAATATAATAAAAATAAACTGTGAAATTTAACATAATCAGGTAAATACATCATAAACCTGTATCAAACCTTTTTGTCAGCAAAAACAATTAAAAACAACTAAATTTAATTAATAAAATTCATGAGGTAGCAAAGAAATGTTGCTGATTCATAACGTTAACGATAGATAACATAGAATATAATGAAATAGAATATATTTATAAATAGTAACCATTTTGTCCAGATTTCATGGGTTGTTCCACTGCAGTTTTACTAGCTGCCACATTCGGGTCTGCATTGTCCACTTCGTAATGCACATACCTATGGAAAACAATATTATTCAGTTCTTCTTCAGAGTTCAGAGCAGCATATAATATTAATTATAAATTTACCTTTTTACAAAACCATACCATACAAAACAAAAGTGAACAAAGTAGGCGAAACAACCTTTATAAAAAGTAAAAAGCACATTTATTTACAAATTACAAAAAAAAGTAACAAAATTACTTGCAAGTGTCCATATGAAAGCAGGTGTTCAAAAACGAGCAATCGCCCAGCGTTTCATCTGTATGACTCTGTATGATCTTCTTGAAGTGCAGTTTCTTGCATCCATAGTCCGTCTGTCTGTCTGTTTGTCCCTCAATCTCTTGTGCTTTGTACGCACGCACGCATTCCGCTCGCGTGCCGTGCGGACAGAACTCCATTACTTGCGCACCTGGAAATATATTTAATCTTAATATATATAAATCTCGTGTCACAATGTTTGTCCTCAATGGACTCCTAAACCACTTAACCGATTATAATAAAATTCGCACACCATGTGCAGTTCGATCCAACTTGAGAGATAGGATAGTTTAAACATGTAGGTACCACGGGCGAACCCGGGGCGGACACTAGTTGTAATAAAAAAATCTGATTATGTTAATACTATTTTGCAATTCACAGGAATAAAGAGGGAAAGGCGTTTATTCATTTCACCTCACTGCACAAAAACAAATAGGTACTGATAAAAATGAATAATAATTTCTACTATGCTTGAAAATTAAATTGAATATGTTAACTATGGGCACAGTGCTCATGTTCAGCATGATTTTAGTAGGTAATGTATTTATTATTTGTTAGTTGGTGAGCTGCTTTATACTCTGATATAATTACAAGTAGCCATCATTTATTTATACAGCCAATTTCATCAGTAAATTTTTCTTTATTACACTAACATACATGTACACAAAAACTCCATCACTACATAGTATAAAACAAAGTCGTTTTCTCTGTCCCTATGTCCCTTTGTATGCTTATCTTTAAAACTACACAACGGATTTTGATGCGGTTTTTTTTAATAGATAGAGTGATTCAAAAGGAAGGTTTTAGTATATAATTTATTAGGTTTTAGACAAAGCGGGCGAAGCCGTAAGCCGTAAGCTAGTTTACATATAAATTACAAAACTAAAATTAACAATAGAAAACATAAAATACCTCCTTGACTTTTAAACTTATCAGCCAACGACTTCTCCTTAGCAGTGGGTTTACTCAACAGGTCCATTATCTCTTCCCCCACTCTTTTCACTGCTTTTTCTCTACTTGACGGCATCGCTAGGAGCGACTAAAAGTAATTTAAGTTTATGTAAAATTTGTTTATATGTTCCAAATAAAGAATTTTTGAATTTGAATTTTGAATTAAAAATTTAGATATCCCTTGGATGAATAATATTTCTTAGTATAGCATACACAATATTGCGTAATATTTTTAACAATTTTTTGAAGAACTGCCTTTATTAATGGATTAAAATAGCACATTTGAAAGAATATTGATTTAAGCTGTTGTAAATTTTCTTTTAGGCCCTTCTCCCATTACGATACTTCTAGAATACGATACTCATGTAGAATACTAGTTAGATATTTGCTCGCTACCCGATGCTCGCATATTAAGCGACTGAAAAATGACTAAATTCATCATTATTGTGCCTCGTTTTTGTGGACGGACGCTATATCGAGCGATACCAGTGACGACGTAAGAGTAGGAAGTACTGGATTCATCCATATATTGAAAGAAACATAAATTGTAGAGTTTTTATAGCCGCACGAGAACTACAACATGATGATAAGAAATTTTTATCTTTCTACCGAAGAGATACGCGCGAGACGCGACGCAAAAGCGACCAACACGGTGAGTCGTGCGATACTAGTCGCGGACGTGTAGGATACCGGTAGCGTAGTGTGCGAGCCTACATACAAATGTATGTGAGATACTCCGCGGCGACTGGTCTCCGAGACTTGCAGGATACTTGAATCGCCTGTGCGTATCGTAATGGGAGAAGGGCCTTATACAATAACAGGTCTTTAAATGACGTTCTGAATTGTTTTAAGGAAAGAAATAAATAGAATAACTCTATTCTTAAACATAATATACGAAAATGAAAAAGATTGTATTTACCATTATATCAGTATCTCCTTTACCAGCTTTCTTTTCATCTGTGTTTGATTTGGAAACTTTAACTTTAGGCCCTTCTTCTGCTGTACCATCACCTAAAAATAATCAAAACTTTAAAATGTATTGCAGACATTTAATTAAATGGTGTTGTTTAATAAAGAGCCTAGGCAATTTAACCAGTTTGCTCAAACATATAAATTATATTGTTTAATTGTCATTTATGGTCATTTGTTGTTTTGTTTATTATACAATATCCCATAATATTGCTTTTTGAAACATGCTGTATAAGATATATTACTTTAACCTCAAACATCTTACCTTTCCGTTTATTAGTATTATTCTGTTCTTCCATTAACGCAGCCAAAACTGCAGCAAGTCTTACTGACTCTGCGCTGACCACTTCTATACTTGCATCTGTTGTGCTCTCTGTCCTTTCTTTTATACTGGTAAAAGATAAGATATAAGGTTTAGAAATAGTGACCTATTATATGGAAATATTTCATAATTTACAATGAAATTTAAAAAAGATAAAGTCTAGGCTAGTGAGTGACCTAAGATATAATATTTTATACTTTTTTTCACTAATGTAGTAGGTAGCTAGAGATCAGCATTTGATGATCTCAATATTATGTTTAGTAGGATAAAAAAATCAACTGCTCATGCAAATCACTACATAGTATAAAACAAAGTCGCTTTCTCTGTCCCTATGTCCCTATGTCCCTTTGTACGCTTAAATCTTTGAAACTACGCAACGGATTTTGATGCGGTTTTTTTTAATAGATAGAGTGATTCAAGAGGAAGGTTTATATGTATAATAACATCCATTAAATAGTGGAGAAGTACTGTTATTTTCGAGGTTTCTAATGTGATGTCGTAAAAAATTACATTTTTTCCGCTTACATTGCAAACGCAGGCTGAACCCTACGAGTTTTATCAAAATAATGTACTAAGTATTATACACATTAAAGGTCTACAGAAAAGTCCGCGATGGTATATGTCTATCTCTTATGGATAACCCACAATAACTTTTTTTTGTCATTTACTTTTTACGACAAATAATGGCTAATTTTCGAAGCGATTTTAACCAATACAGCATTAATCCTTAACCAATTAAATACCTTGAATACATTGTTCATTTAATATAGATCTATATGGCCCTTTACACCGTATGATTTAAGTGAATATTTTCGAAGATATTACAGATTTAAAAATTGCGGGACGTAGCGTTTGCGGCGGTACCGGCCGGCCGCCTGGCTATATATTTTATACTCGTGCGAAGCAGGAGCGGGCCGCTACGTTTTTATATATACAACGTTCACAGTTTTTCTGTAGTGTATTTAGTATCAGCATTGCACCCGCGCGAAGCCGGGGCGGGTCGCTAGTTTAGTATAATTTATTTTACAACATTTCTGTGCCAAAATTTATATATCAATTAATTCATAATCTCTAGCAAAAATCTCAACTTCATTTGACAATGTTTATGCTGTACATTTTTCACTTCTCAAACAAAATTTGTTCAGAAGTTTTAGTATAACAAAAAATACATATTTTCTTGCCAATTTTGTTCCACTTACGTAATTAACTTCTGTGTGGCGAACTTCTGCAGCAAACTGGCAACAATACCAGTGTCCACATCTCCGAGACCTGGCAGTAAAGCACTTGCCGTAGCTGGCAATTGTAACTGCATGTCTGATAGTACTTGTAACAACTGCACTTCTAGAGACGCAGGGGGCATCGGTAGTTTCGGCTTCTCTTGTGCTGGAAGTGTTAGAGTCGATAGTGAGGATTTCGTTAATTTATTCTATAAAGGTTTTGTGAAAAATGTATAAGTATGTATACTTTTGATGTTAATGTTATTTTTTAAGGACTATCGTGTACTTATGTTTACTATTACTACAACAAGTAATGAAATCCATTAAGTGATTACTTGACATTTTCACGACGGCAAGAGGAAATACATAATAATCCGTAAACACTTACCTTCCGATTTTGATGCCGGGCTAGAGACACTCTTTTCTTTATTACTGGGAGATCCTTCGCTTTTGTCATTTATTAACGTTGTACCTAGTATACTTTGCCGTTCTTTCTTACGTTTCTCCAGTTTTTCTCTCAGACTATTTCGTTTACTTTTTACCGCTTGAATTTCTTCCCAAGCGTCCGACATGATTGTGTTCGTTCGCTGATTATTTATTAAAATTTATTGCATAAATTATAACATTTTAAAATTCGACGTTTTTCTTTAAAATAGTACAACATGAAGTATCTATTTAAAAATAAACAATATTTATTTTAAAAAGCACAAGTTTTGTATTCCGTATTCCGTAAACACAACTAACGCATTGACATTTAATTGACATTTTTACTTTTTTTTAACCAAAATGTCATTGCTTGACTTTTAAAATACGGATTACGGAGTACGGAAGCAAGGTTATTTGAGAATGCGTTTTTATATAATATTATATATTAAAAATAATCTTGTTGCTGTGTGCCATGCTACACACAGAAACATATTTTTTATTAGATAATATATTAATATATATTTCCTAGTTCTAAATTTCGTAAGATATTAATCGT
Source organism: Colias nastes (assembly GCA_907164665.1). NCBI lineage: Eukaryota > Metazoa > Arthropoda > Insecta > Lepidoptera > Pieridae > Colias > Colias nastes. The sequence goes on from CAJQZM010039793.1 coordinate 48,177, forward strand.
GCAATGGCCATAATATTATGTTGAACCATTATCTCGAACTAAATTATAGTAAAAATATTTTTAACCTGGCTCTTGAAAGGTTTTAAATAAAAACAAACAAACTTCATTAATGTCACCAGACCCATTTCATATCATAATAATAATTATTCGAATCAGTTAAAAATCGTTGAAAATGATTTTTGCTCCAGAATTAAGAACTCACTCACACAAAGTTTGCACCCTTTATAAGACTGCTTGCAGGCTTATTGAATCTTATTACGTTGCAAGGTTACCCATTTAAGTTTATTAATACACTACATTCTTTTTAAACTTCAATCTACTCTGAATAACGTTATTTGCTGCTTAGGTTATTTATTATATTATCTACTACAGTTCAATGAAAAATACCTCATATTCTTTTCCAAGCTTTCATATTATATTTTTCTCTATACATCTTCCATTTAAAACTACCGTCGTTTGGAACAATTTTTTTAACATAACTGTAAATTGATATTTGAACAGTGCTAGTCATCCGCTAAACGGATGAATAAAATAAATTAGTCGTCCGATTACCGGATGAATAAAATAATTTAATCGTCCGATAACATCTATTTATCTATATAGTTAGGTTATCGGGGTTTCTTTAGAGAACTGCCGCACGTATTATAGGTTTTTTGTGGGGGGAGGAGAGGGGGGAGGAGGGAGGGACCCTCCCACCAAAAGGGGAAAGTTAGGAAACCAATAATTTTGGAGAAAAATCAATTTTCCTATTCTAACCTCAAAATGTATGGAATTGGTGTAAAATCATTTTAACTAAGCATTAGACGATAGTAACAAAAATTTTACGATACATAAATAAAATACAAACAAGTTGTGAAAACCTACGTAGTTTTTTTTATTTGAGTGGGAATCGCCCTAAAGTCGCTTCTGGCACTCGCCGGCCGCTGCCGCGGCACACGTAGGTATTTGATTTTTTTTGCGCGTCGACGGAGGCCCGCTTCGCGGGGCTCCTATTTTTGTGTATATTTTTTTTTTTAAGAAACCTAACCTAACCTAACCTAACGGCTAACCTAACCTAAACTTGATTTTTTTTTGCGCGTCGACGGAGCCCCGCTTCGCGGGGCTCCTATTTCTGTGTAGTTTTTTTTTTAAGAAACCTCACCTAACCTAACCTAAAGGCTAACCTAACCTAAACCTAACCTAACGAATTGAGGGCGAATATCTCGGCCATTTTTGATTTTAGAGAAAAGTTGTTCCTATAAAACATGCTTATATTAGCGTAATCTTTACGATAAAACAATAATAAATAGGTGTTATAATGACACCAACTCCATCAAAAATTTTCTAAGTCCTGCGCCCCCTTTGCTTTAGTCCAACCCAACTAGCTTTAGTGTTAAAAGGTTATCTAGTAATCCGAATAATCGGACGATTAAATTATTTTATTCATCCGGTAATCGGACGATTAAATTATTTTATTCATCCGGTAATCGGACGACTAATTTATTTTATTCATCCGTTTAGCGGACGACTAGACACTTCGTTGATATTTTTTGTGTAATGGATTATATTTACGAATGATTATAAAGTATGATTTCATAGTAAAATTCTAAGAATACCATATTTTCAGGTTCATAATACGATATCACCAAGTTTTGCTAAGAAAACAATTTGATGATAATAAATGCGTCACTGATCCTAAAGAACAACGACTCCTGCTGCGTGTTGGACAGAATGAAGTTTTTGCAAAGAAGTATCCTTTTCCACCGCAAAAATGTAAGGATTTTAAATAAATTTAGCATTTGTAGTGTGACTAATACCATTATGTACCTCCGTTAAATAGTTAAGTTGTGAGACGCTTGATTTTATCGCTTCTTTGTTCTTTTAGTTCCTAGATCGATTGGGCTAGCTGGTGGCGTTGCTTATAGTCGTGTTGTTACACCTCCAGACTGGATTTTGGATTATTGGCATCCGCTAGAAAAAGCACAGTATCCAGATTATTTTGCCAGACGGGAGTGCAGAAAGGCTGAATATATTAAGAAGTGGAACGATGGTACTTTATATTAGATATACGACGACAGAATATAATTTTATTTTATGTTAGTCAGGATATACTATGAAGGAATGTTTCAGTTCTTTATTCTACCTTATTTTCGTCTGTCGATAGCATTAAAATGCTGTTAAATTTAATATAACAGCTGATGTATTTGTTAAATAATTGTACTATTAAATTTATTATGATTGTGTTAAATGTATTTTCACTTTCCAATTTTAATTTCTCTTGATATGTATCTTGTGACCGTCTGCGAATTTTATATTATACAGGATTAATAGAAAAATTGAGTTTCTTGGTCTTTTTCATAAGATAAGATAGGTGGAAAAGCATCGGTGTTTTAAGACTTTTAGCGTATTAACCAAAAGTTGCAAATGTTGTTGCTCTAACACATCGGGTATATTTTTTCGTATCAACCATTATTCTATAAATACAGAGCTTTAGATTTAGTTGAAAATATAAACTAATGCTTGTAAGGTCATTCCATCCTTCCATCATGCAACCGCTAACGTGTATAGCCACCATAATGTTTTTGACGTTGAATAGTGACAGATTTCTAAATGTCAATGTCAAATATTTAAAAACATGCTGCTCAAAGAGTATAATGTATAATAGGGCATGCTGCTGGTCTGCTGCATTAGAATATTTCTTCAAATTTATGAAA